>NDFZ01005399.1:254221-384271 GCA_002192655.3 Mamestra configurata | reverse complement strand
GGGGGGGGGGGGGGGGAGGGGTTTGGTTTGCCATAATCGCCACGCTTGGCAGGCGGGTTGGCGATCGCAGTGCAGCTGTTACAATGTACAGAGAATGCTGCTGCCCATTCTCTGGTGAGTCCCTTAGTCGCCTCTTACGACACCCACGGGAAGTGATGGGATGGTGCTATTCTTTTACGTCCGACACCATACAGAACCGAGAAGTGATATTATATGTAAATGATTTATATTTTATTTAGTTTGCTGAAATGGTAACTACTTATGTACCCTGTACCTACCACACTAAGGTCGGGTTGTCCTAGCAGGGGAAGATTATCTCTAGGCTAACGCAGTAAGACTTCCGAGCATGGAGGAGGAGCTCGTGACTAAATAATAACAGTTGCACGGGTCGATCTTCAAGGTTTATTCCGGCAACGCTTGCCGAGGATGCATCGGTCCATAGATAGGTGACCCCCTTAACATATCGAAATTCCTCCGTGCCTCGCAAAGCACGCTAAGCCGTTGGTTTCGGCTGTCATTTCTCATAGCTCAAAAGTCTGATACCTACTAGTCTTTACGAGGATTATCGTACCTATTACTCATTTACTGGATTGTGGTCATTGTGAAGGTAGGTAAGGTTCGATAGGTAGTCTCTCCATGTAAAATATCGGTATTCGGTGGCTTCCGGCTAGACTGGAAACTGACCTGCAAAATTCATATCATTATCGGGTTCATGGGATGGGACATACATTATTTGAAGACTTTCTTTTCGAATTGTGTAATCGGCTTTTATTGGCTAACAAACAGATGATATCTACAGAGTACAGACCCAGGGAAAATTTGTAGGTTATGAATAGTATCTTCTTAGTTTGACTTCGACGTCAAGATTTATTTTGGGTTGGAGATCAAAATTCGCCTACCAGTGTGACTTAAACGATTTTGAAAATATTCCGCGTCTCCGCGAAACATTATTGAGGTATTACTAGATTTTATAGCCCTCCCAGCTTTTGCCAGCGTATTTTCGCAAAAGCGTAGACTTTAACCGTTTGTAGGGACCAATATAAGTAATATATAACCTATCTCTGTACCAAAAATCATCAAAATCGGTTCGGCGATTCGGGCGTGAAAGCGTAACAAGTAAACAAACTCACTTTCGCATTTATAAGTTGGGACTCTAAGCAAATTTCATTTGATTTCCAACGAATCTACAACACGCACATCCTGTCAGTAAGTACGAAATTTAAATATTTTTGACAGTTACACAACATGGTGGCCTAACTTCAACGGAATTCCCGCCAATAAAATCCCTAAGGGCCTCTAACGATGCCGTAGATCGATCCATACAATTTAACAGTAATTAGTAATTCGTTCACGCGCTCATGCGGGACAGCGAGCCGAAAAGGGACGTGTGAGTCAAATATCTAATGGAATGACTCATGATTTTGTGTAGCCAAAAATCAGTTAGATTTGGACGATACTGCGCACTTTGAATTTGAATTTGGAATTTTTGACGGTACCTATGATTTTGGGATACATCCTTTTCAAGCGCGGCACTATATTACTATATTATTATATTACAAGCACTATATTTAGTACCAACAGCATAATTAAGAAACAATTGGTCTCTATTAGGTTAGTACCTGCTAATTACTGGCAAGAATGAAGATTATAAAATATCTGGAGAGATTAGATTGTCAAAGTTCTTAGGTATTCTATAATATCTCCGTGTCGTTAAAAAAATTTCACCTATCCTATCATGAATTGTACTGTTTAATTCCTAGGCTAAGATGTACCCCTATCCACCATATATATAAAGTTGAAAATAACAACCTACGTAACTCTGCGTATTGTGGATCAAGAACCTGTTCGTTCGCTTTCTTTGGCCATAGCCAGTTGTTCGGATTGTTGGGATGTCCCAACCGTGATAATGATAACATTTATTTATATAATATGTAATAATATTTATGGGCGCCGGCAGGACTATTTTCAGGGGGTTGCATCTTCAAAACCTCACCTCGAATAGGATAGGTTTTCTGTTGCCCATTCACACAGAAACAGAACCATAGAATAGAACTAAAGAAGACGGGGCCGAGCAAAGGGAGCTCGAAGTACCTACGTGGCCTCGGATTCACTAGGTTCTCTTTTGCTACGTTCCGCTTGTCTGATATATATTATTTGAATGTGTTCATGTATGTTTTATTGAAAGGGAGATGTAAGTACACCCCCTTGCATCCCCCCCCTCCCGGTGCCCATGAAAATATTCAAGTTAGTTAGTTTTGGAAGTCCTAACAAATGTTTTTAAAAGCACAGTTACCCTACGATATTCCCGATATAATCAATCAACTACCTAACATGACATCAACAGTGCCGCGAACCGACTTTCTTACAAAGTCTAGATGCTATTTAGGGCACCCAAGTTGCAAAATGCAATGAATAAATTATAATAATTTCGTATACACTTTTTATTTATGTTTTGTTATTGGTGAGAATGTAAATCGTTGCTATTAGACTTTATAAGGCGCTATAGACAAACCGCCATGCCCAAAGCTAGCAGAGTTAGCAAACTGCAATGAGTTAATGAAGATTGAATGGGGTGGGCCAACCATGTCAGCTTGACCGGTAGCAGATACATTTTTGAGCCACGAATCGACAAAATTTTGCTAATTGGACCGACATAAGACCTTCGATAAGAAATCCCTTTCCGAAGTTCGAAGATTCCACCTTCGACTTTTAGAAATAAAAAGACCTTCGAAAACTAGTGTAGACTAGATACGAAAACCAAAGTGCCTCTTGACCATTGTATGGGCAAATTAAACTCCTGTTTTCCTTCCTAGAGAAGGACGCATATTAACCCCCTCGGAGGTGTTTTTTTTTATTTTTTAATGGCGTCTCTCAGTTCAACCTATAAGGTTGTCGGCTGCTTAACTGGACTTGCCTGTGGTGGCCTTAATATAATTTTAAAGCCTCCAGTCAAGGCTTATAAAAAACTTACAATCTAAGCGACTTCACGCTAAGGGCACCCCCTGTGGGGTACGGGCCTCGGCTTAGGGCGTCGCGCGTCGCTGTGAGGAGGACAGCTAGGGACGGGCTGGATCGAACTAGTTGAACAGAGGTGGTTATTGGCGCTTTTTATCTGAAATGATGAGCTCCATGAGAGCTTTCAGATGATAGGTACCCTTCAGAAAGGTAGGCAAGGAGTATTTTGTCAAGTAAATTTTGTTGTCTAAAACAGTTTCATCTGAACTTCCGCTCGGTAGTGGTAGCAATAAGTAATGGTGATCATGAAGCCAGAAAATCTGACACCAGTCTTGCCAAGAGGTATCATGCTACCTAGTTACTGGATCGTGGAGGTCAGATAGGAAGTAGTTCCACTTAAAATACTGGTGGGCAAAGTCAAAGTCAAAACGTTTATTTCAATTAGGCCATTAAACGGCACTTTTGAACGTCATCATTTACAGTTCAGTAAAATAATAATATTACATAAATAAAGTGTCTCTACTGTCCATTTGGAAAGGTAGATTCTTATGGAGAAGAACGGACAAGAAACTCCATAGGCGGATCTGGTCGTACTCAAATGTATAATTGTAGAAAAAGGCTATGCAGATTTATTGATTTTTTGTATGTTATTTTGAACCTACCAGTAGTTTCGGCTGTGCGTTGTCTGTCAGTCACTCAGTCAGTCAGTAACGGAAGAATTATATTTATTAAGATTATTCTTTATTGCATAAACAAAACATACAAATACAGACATAAGTAATAGGACAGCGTATGCCCAAAGGCGAGCTTAACATAAAAAATACAACCGACATCGGTCGGTGTTTTTGGTTGTTTCTTCGTATTTTAACACCGACTTCCAAAATAAAAGCTATTTTATCCTTTGTAGTGTTTTTTTATTTGTAAGTCGGTTGTGTATTTTTTTTGTGAAAAGTTTTTTATTTTTCACCTTTTAGTGGTACCACACATCCAAAGACTTTATTATGCATAAAGTACATACTTACCCAAAGGTTATATATAGGTACCTAACAACACCACTGGAAATTCACAGGAAAGTAAAATAGGGTAAGTACGCAGTTTCATTTACTTGGATGACATATTTTTTCCAGCTATTTTGATTTAAGAACCAAACTACTGAACCGATTTTCATTAAACTTCTGTGGGACTAATCGAAAAGTAGGTATATCCTTTCACATAAAAAAAGATTTTTTCAAATCGGTTCATAAATGACGGGGTTATGAAGTAACGAACCTCCTCCTTTTTTGATGTCGGTTAAAAATGCAGTGTTCCGTTCGGAATTTCGGACATGACGCGTGAACAAAGCCGCGGGAAAGTCTAGTTACACATATGTATATTAACATAGTTTTGTCACTTTATGTGATCATAAATGTCTATTATCTGCATTCTAACTGTAGTGAAAGCTTGGTTCAATCAAGTTCTCCGCAATTTAGATCGTCATTTGCGACCATTTTGCGGCTAACCACAAGGAAAAGGATATTATCAACATAATTCCAACGGGTTCAAGAAATACGATACTGTGCTTGTAATAGATATCTATCTATATTAATTTTATTTAACAAGTACCAATGGGAACTTCCGCTGAAAAAAAATAGTCGTATTATGACTGCTAATTATGTACCTAGTATGTACAGACGCCAACACATCAAGCTACCCGAAACTGTCAAATTTTCCCAATCAACCTTGAACCTACTGCTTGAGTGATAAAGTTGAAAATCTATTAAAGAAATTTGACAGATAGGTAGCTGGATGTGTTGCCGTCTGTACACACTAGCTACATTTAAAAAATATGCACATGTATGTATTGTAGTAAATTAATAAAAATACGTTTTATATGTAAAGTGATCACGTAGTCGTTTAGTTCGACTATACTTTTTATCCTGGATTTTCTCGGTTAATTTGCTGTTCTTGGGGACTTGGGGATGGCGTATAGGGTAGGCTTATTCTTGAGAAGAAAATCGATGAAGCTCAAACGCGAACTGCCGGTCGGTTCTGTAAACATGTCGAAGTGAAGGCTTGGGTGAAGTGATCACGATGTGAGCTGGCAAGTGTCAATCCATATAATCAAGATATCACGCGATCACGAAGTGAGCTGTCACGCCTCGACTTCATCCCGGGCTTACATTCTACTCGTTTTTAAAAAGCAACTAAAAACAACATTCACATCAGGGATTTGACTAATCAAACGATTTTTAGTTTTATTTTTGTAACGAGCAAGCAGACAGACAAGAAATTTAAACAAAACAACAAAATTTTGGTTTCGCAATGAGTAATATAATAAAAAAAACTCTTTTTCTAAGACTATACTCTTCATTTACCCTTTCTTAAATCAAAAATACTCTAGGGTTGGACCAACCAGCTTGCAACTAAACCCACAAATCTGCCCATACAATAGAGTATTTTACTAAAAAACATGTGCGTCTCGGGACGCCCGACAGAAGTGATAACTTAAACTAATCTAAGTTGAACTATTTAATATGGGAAGCGTCTGTCCGAAATACGACTAGCGCTGTGAGTTAGAGCAGTGTTGCCAACCCTACTGTTTGAACAGTAGATTTACTGTTTTCACCAAGACATCCCTGTTTTCTGTTTAAGCACCAATTTCTACTGTTTTAATACATATAATAATATATACTGGAGATTTCGTCTAAAACGAAAAATCTATTGTGAAAATATCTAGTTTCATGAAATCCATGTATGTTTCCCAATTATTTTTTATCTAAGTATGTCTAACAAAACAAGTTACAAGTCATAATATGTTAATGTCAAACCAAAATAATGTCAAACTTTAACTTAAAGCAAAAAAAAAAGTTTTCTAAGGAAGTCTTTGGCACTTGATAAAACAGGATAACTCAGTCATTCCTCATTGTTGCGGGCGAACGGTGCATTTTTTTTTATTTTACGGAAAAAAAAACATAAATAATGAGCAGTTGTGATTCCGATTCTGATAAAACAACCTCCTCGGAAGAAAAGTTACCATTTTACTGTTTTGTACAGTTTTTTTAAGTCTGATCTGCTGTTTTTGTTGGCAACACTGAGTTATAGTGAGAGAGGAAGAGCCTGCCTACCGCTGCCGTATGCGTGAGTGAAAGGGAAGCCAGACAGACTGGCGCCGTAACGCGTTACGTTACGAAGCGGTTTACCCTCCCATAAGAAGTTATCACTTCAATCAAAAAAATCTAATTAGTCCGTCAGATAGATTTCCAAAAAATATTGGACTCGTATTTTTTCGTTTGTCACATACCTAAATAAAAAATGAAGACGATACAGTGCGTTGAAAACTCGTATTCGTATCGTACCGGTACACTGTTACTGGAAAGTGACGTTACGTTAGTGGGGGCCACTCCTTATCTTTGATGCGTTTTATCTTTGTATTTTCATGTATATTGATTTGATAAAATAAAAAATACGTATCCAATATTTTTCGATAATCTAACTGATGGACTAAATAGAATCATATTTTTTTAATCCAGGCAACATCCCTATTTTGAACAATTTCAATTCAACATTTTGCGAAGATTTGTAGAGATCTCTGTTCCTGTTTGACCATGGCGGTCGCAAATGATATCTCAGTAAAATCGCGTGACAATGTTTTGCGCATTTGAGACTCTTTGGCAAGTATTATCCAATACATAGGTAAGTACGCAGTTTCATTTACTTGGATGACATATTTTTTCCAGCTATTTTGATTTAAGACCCAAACTACTGAACCGATTTTCATTAAACTTCTGTGGGACTAATCGAAAAGTAGGTATATCCTTTCACATAAAAAAAGATTTTTTCAAATCGGTTCATAAATGACGGGGTTATGAAGTAACGAACCTCCTCCTTTTTTGATGTCGGTTAAAAATGCAGTGTTCCGTTCGGAATTTCGGACATGACGCATGAACAAAGCCGCGGGAAAGTCTAGTTACACATATGTATATTAACATAGTTTTGTCACTTTATGTGATCATAAATGTCTATTATCTACATTCTAACTGTAGTGAAAGCTTGGTTCAATCAAGTTCTCCGCAATTTAGATCGTCATTTGCGACCATTTTGCGGCTAACCACAAGGAAAAGGATATTATCAACATAATTCCAACGGGTTCAAGAAATACGATACTGTGCTTGTAATAGATATCTATCTATATTAATTTTATTTAACAAGTACCAATGGGAACTTCCGCTGAAAAAAAATAGTCGTATTATGACTGCTAATTATGTACCTAGTATGTACAGACGCCAACACATCAAGCTACCCGAAACTGTCAAATTTTCCCAATCAACCTTGAACCTACTGCTTGAGTGATAAAGTTGAAAATCTATTAAAGAAATTTGACAGATAGGTAGCTGGATGTGTTGCCGTCTGTACATACTAGCTACATTTAAAAAATATGCACATGTATGTATTGTAGTAAATTAATAAAAATACGTTTTATATGTAAAGTGGTCACGTAGTCGTTTAGTTCGACTATACTTTTTATCCTGGATTTTCTCGGTTAATTTGCTGTTCTTGGGGACTTAGGGATGACGTATAGGGTAGGCTTAGCTCAAAGGCGAACTGCCGGTCGATTCTGTAAACATGTCGAAGTGAAGGCTTGGGTGAAGTGATCACGACTCGACTTCGTCTCGGGCTTACATTCGTCTCTCGTTTGTAAAAAGCAACTTACTGCACTGTAAGTCTTAGTATCTTTAATTAACTATTTTAGGGATTTGACTAATCAAACGATTTTTTTGTTTTATTTTTGTAACGAGCAAGCAGTCAGACAGACAAACATTTTTAATATGCGTTACAGTAAAGATCTATTTAGGCATGTAGGCTTAATATATTTGAATACTTACAGTTGATTTATGAGCGTTACTAAACAGTTTACTTATTTAGTATGTGTCACGCCTTACCGGTACCGAACTTGGTATGTAGAAAGCCACGTATTAGTCATAGTTTGTGCACTAAAAATAGAAGTTGGATTTGTGTGTGGTCAAACAGTAAACAGAATACAACCTACCTCTATAATAATGGATTAGACCAGTGTTCCGCAAACATTAAAAAAAAAAAAAAAAAAAATCGTTTATTTCAGACCATTGCTGTCCATACCTTGTTAGTACTTAACAATTAATGAATTTACTTATGACTATTGACTATGTTAGTAGCAAGTTATGTCGAATAAAAATAAAAATAAAAATCATGTCAACAAAATTTATACAAACACATACAATACAAATAATTACATAATTAGAATTAAATTAAAAATTAATAAATTAATTTATTTATTTATTATTAATTTTTAATTAATTAATTTAATTAAGTACACCAAAACTTTATAATGCAGAAAAGGTATTTTTAATGCGAAACATGAGCTTGTTTAATTGAGCATAAGAGGTCCTTTACAATATTTTGACTCCGTATTTTAATTTAACTGAATGAAATAATAATAATTATCATGTAATATTTCTGTATTCCACTGAAGGAGTTTTATCTTTTCGGTTATAATTGAAAATTGATGATAAAAAGAAATTCATGGCTTCATTGGAATTTTCTAGTTGTCGAACAAGAAATTTAAACAAAACAACAAAATTTTGGTTTCGCAATGAGTAATATAATAAAAGAAACTCTTTTTCTAAGACTATACTCTTCATTTACCCTTTCTTAAATCAAAAATACTCTATTTTTTCTAAAAAAAAGTGGCAAACCTCCTCTAGGGTTGGACCAACCAGCCTGCAACTAAACCCACAAATCTGCCCATACAATAGAGTATTTTACTAAAAAACGTGTGCGTCTCGGGACGCCCGACAGAAGTGATGATAACTTAAACTAATCTAAGTTGAACTATTTAATATGGGAAGCGTCTGTCCGAAATACGACAAGCGCTGTGAGTTAGAGCAGTGTTGCCAACCCTACTGTTTGAACAGTAGATTTACTGTTTTCACCAAGACATCCCTGTTTTCTGTTTAAGCACCAATTTCTACTGTTTAATACATATAATAATATATACTGGAGATTTCGTCTAAAACGAAAAATCTATTGTGAAAATATCTAGTTTCATAAAATCCATGTATGTATCCCAATTATTTTTTATCTAAGTACTTATGTCTAACAAAACAAGTTACAAGTCATAATATGTTAATGTCAAACCAAAATAATGTCAAACTTTAACTTAAAGCAAAAAAAAAGTTTTCTAAGGAAGTCTTTGGCACTTGATAAAACAGGATAACTCAGTCATTCCTCATTGTTGCGGGCGAACGGTTCATTTTATTTTACGGAAAAAAAAAACATAAATAATGAGCAGTTGTGACTTGTGATTCCGATTCTGATAAAACAACCTCCTCGGAAGAAAAGTTACCATTTTACTGTTTTGTACAGTTTTTTTAAGTCTGATCTGCTGTTTTTTGCTTCGGTAAGGTTGGCAACACTGAGTTATAGTGAGAGAGGAAGAGTCTGCCTACCGCTGCCGTATGCGTGAGAGAAAGGGAAGTCAGACAGACTGGCGCCGTAACGCGTTACGTTACGAAGCGGTTTACCCTCCCGTAAGAAGTTATCACTTCAATCAAAAAAATCTAATTAGTCTGTCAGATAGATTTCCAAAAAATATTGGACTCGTATTTTTTCGTTTGTCACATACCTAAATAAAAAATGAAGACGATACAGTGCGTTGAAAACTCGTATTCGTATCGTACCGGTACACTTTTACTGGAAAGTGACGTTACGTTAGTGCGGGCCACTACTTATCTTTGATGCGTTTTATCTTTGTATTTTCATGTACCTATATTGATTTGATAAAATAAAAAATACGTATCCAATATTTTTCGATAATCTAACTGATGGACTAAATAGAATCATATTTTTTTAACCCAGGCAACATCCCTATTTTGAACAATTTCAATTCAACATTTTGCGAAGATTTGTAGAGGTCTCTGTTCCTGTTTGACCATGGCGGTCGCAAATGATATCTCAGTAAAATCGCGTGACAATGTTTTGCGCATTTGAGACTCTTTGGCAAGTATTATCCAATACACAATAACTGGGCTGTGGAGGCCAGTTGCCCTACTATGACGTGCTAATGCCATCCAATTCCGATGATGTAAAAGGAATAGTGCTATTCGCTATGCCTCCGTCTCTCTCTTAGAGCGGAATCAGGATTGTTTTAAGACTTCATAGTAGGGCCCCAAATAGGCAGTCGCTCTACGTAAAATACTGATACTCAGCTATTTCCGATTAGACTTGAAGCCGACTCCAAAATAGTTGGATGAAGGCTAGGCAGATTCTTTTGGCAAGTCGTCTTATACCCATCATCCGATGACATCATCATCATCATCATCACATAAGCCTAATGACGTCCACTGCTGGACATAGCCCTTCCCCAAAGTCCCCTCTTTGTGGAAGGCCTATGTCCAGCAGTTGGGGGTTGGCATAATCGCCACGCTTGGCGGGCGGGTTGGTGATCGCAGTGTAGCTGTTGCAATGCACAGAGAATGCTGCTGCCTATTCTCTGGTGAGTCCCTTAGTCGCCTCTTACGACATCTACGGGGAAGTGAAGGGATCGTGCTATTCTTTTACGTCCGACACCCTATAAAACATGGAATAACACTACCTTATTAAATTGTTCAACAGTACATAAGTAAATAGGTATATCAAAGGTCGTAGTGTCAATGTTAATTTGAGCTCAGTTGCGTCACGGGCATCGCTATGCATCATAAGCGCGATAACAATACGGAATGGCGATAAAAGGATATTTCTAGCACATTGTAATGTGAAAGTGAAGCTCTAGACGTTCTGTCTATACAGATGGGAGAGGGACAGAGGTCAATATGGCTTCTCACATTGAAAGGTGCAGCCGGTCGATTCCGTAAACATGTCGAAGTGAAGGCTTGGGTGAAGTGATCTCGAGGTGAGCCCATATAATCAAGATGTAATGACAGCTCACTTCTTGATCACCTGACATCTTGTTTATATATATTGACAGTTCACCTCGTGATCACTTCACCCAAGCCTTCACTTCGACATGGTCACAGAATCGACCGGCTGGTTAGGCTCGTCAATCTGGGTTGTTGGGTCAAGTAGACAGACGCTTCACGTAAAATATTAGTAGGTATTCAGCTACATCCAGTACACTGGAAGCCGACCCCACCACACCACAGACACACAGATTTATTAAGATTAGAAAACTAAGATAGGCAAAGGAAAAGTTTAAAATGTTGCCACATCAAAAAAAGAACTACGTCGATGTTGCCAGTTAATTACCTAAAGGTCAGGGGGGCGTTCAAGTATTACGTAACGCAATTTGGGGGGAGGGGGGGGTCTTGTAAAACGTTACGATGCGTTACAGGGGCGGGAGGGGTGTTCGAACAACGCGTTACGTAACATTGTTTTTTTATTTAACGCTAGCTCACTAAACATATTTTTGAGTTACACAGTCACTAAACAGCAGTAATTTTGCCAAACAAAAATAAACATCAATATTTTTCTTCAAATGACATTTATAAATTAAAAAAATTGGTAACATGACAGTAGTAGACATAATTGTGACTTTTAGGTAAAAATTGTCACTTGGATGATACGTAACGTTTAGGGAGGGGGAGGGGAGTGCAGATAAACGTTACGGCGCGTTACATGGGGGGGAGGGAGGGTCAAGAATCTTCAATAATTGCGTTACGTAATACTTGAACGCTCCCCAGTACAGATATGATTACCTACAATTAAAAGGGATAACGGGTTTCGTTTTCAACGCTTCGTTAATTCTATGGACGACAGTTTTAATAGTTAAGTAATGTAGGAAGAGTTATACATTTGTGGCTTATGGTGTTTATCTATAGTTTACGTAGATAATCTAACTACGATTAGAAATGCGAAAGTTTGGGTGGATGGATGCTTGTGACTCAATCACGCCAGATCGGCTGAACGGATCTGAATGAAATTTGGCATAGAGATAGATTATAGTCTGGAATAACACACAACAATATTTATGTAGGTTTATTGGATACTTTAATTTAATACTTCACATACCCCCTTTCTTTTTCTTTCTTACACACTATTGTCTACATTCTCATTCATTTCTGCTTTCGTAGGTCTGCTGGAAGAAATTTCTTTGGAAATAAGCAGTACCTTTGTACTAATAATTATAATGTTAGTTATATCTGAGACTTTCTCTGTGAGTATATATATAAATTGTAAATTAAATAAATAGATAGACTATATTTTAACCCGGGACTATGTTTCCTTTTTCTTTTGGACGGGAGAAGTATGTTCCCGTGGGATAATTTTCGACAATAACGCAGTTGAAGCCGCTGTCAGACGCTAGTTATATCTAGTTAATTTCTGTGAGGTATAGTATGGGGATGGGAAATAAGAAAGTGTTAATAAGTCGTGAAAGTGCTGAAGGAATCGGGTAGATAAACAAACTAAGGATTAAGTAGTACAGTCGCGCTTGACTAATGCCACCAGTCAAGCGCGACTGTGGTTTCTGAATTATGTATTACTAGTTAAGAACACGACAAACCTTACTTTACCGAAAGCTAAAGCTTGGCAGGTTTACAGGTTAGAATTTGAAACATACTATTTACAAAAAAAAAAAAAACAGTAATCGGGGTTATGCGTCTGTTTGTTTGGTTAGCTGAAAGAAGAAATAGAGGTCTTAGGTGTACCTAAAATCAAATTAAAATCAAAAGTCATTTATTCAAAGTAGGCTGAGTGCCAGCACTTTTTGAACGTCAAAGTTCTACATAAAGACCCCCAAAACGCCCGCCCGTCACCACTTCCTAGTGTTTTAGCTAGGAAGAAGAAGTGGCGCAACAAACTCCCCAGCAACACATCTGTCTGTTGACAGAATCTCAGACTAAGACTAAGAATCTCAGACTCCATTTATTTGTAGGAAGGTAGGTTTTTATAAATAGTCCAAGGAATAGGTAACCCAGTACGTACTTTTCCAAAGTATGTAGGTACCTACTGGTTACATTAATTTTTCCCTATTTGTGATTAACAAACTTCCAGGATCAGGATGATTTCATTCAGTCAATAATAATAAAATTATGAATGACTGCATCTTACAAATGCAGTAATAATTGCAATTTACAATAACAAGTGTAGCGTTTAACTCTAGATAACAAAAAGATGATTCTAGGAATCATTCTTATTCATTGTTTGTTTATATTATTATGCTGAGATAATGAGTGACATAATTGTCTTCATATCGGCCTATCTTTTGGATGCCGAGCTGCTGAATGATGAATTACTTTGGTCTAGATTTGAAAAAAAAATGAACTGTCATTTTTTCCCGCGCTTATTTTATTACCAACCAATGATGACATAATATATTTTATCCAGCTATTTTGATTTAAAAACCAAACTACTGAACGATTTTGACGAAATTTCTATGGGGTCTATGGGAATTTCTATGCTGTTAAACAATGTTAAAAGAAACCTTACTTTACTATCTATCAGTCTGTCAGACAGTATTGAACCTAGCACATTACCACTGTTTTTCCTTTAGATTTATCAAGCCATGAACTAGCCTTACGGGGTGGATCGATTTTTTACGCGCAAGTGTAGTTTCACAATGATGCAGCCTACTCACCGTTTTTAAGATTTAGCCTCGCTCACTATGATGACGAGCAAAAATATGGTGACTAGGTATATTATTACATACCAGAACCAAATGAATGTTAAGATGGATACACCTTGGTTCCACATTGGATGCCAAAGGCATATGAATAAGGTCTTATGCGGTAGAAGTGAATCTTAGCATGTGTAGCAATGCTAGTATTCACTGCTACTGACGCAGTTGCCGCATTGCATGACCCAGCTAACCTTCCCCAGACTGATCGATCGTAGCGCCATCTACCTGTTTTACGTTACACTCGTTACCAAAGCTCAAGTCTAGGCTTTTTGGTTTTGTCACACCATAGTCCAGCAAGTTTTTATTATTGGGAATTATGAAATTTACAAGCTGATATTTTTTTTCACCAGAAATTGCAGAAATTTCCGGTAATATCTAAATAATTACAGTGGATTTTTAATTATTCACATTAGTGTTTAATTAAGCTGCACGTGGATCGGAAAAAAATATAGGTACCTAATGAAACGTTTTAATACGATAATCAGGGTTTTTTTCCCTATACATTGGTATATTTTTCATACCCTGCGGTCCAACTTGATATAGCACATAGGTATAAATAGAGTCTAGATTGACTGGACTACCAGGTGACGTCGAGCTTTCTAAAGCTTTTGTCACAACTAGTCACTGTAATATTTTAATTTCAAATTGTTAATTTGACGTTCAAAAGTTTAATGGTCTAGTTGAAATGAATTGATGTTGACTTTGTTGGTTCACGTTCTTGTTTCAAGATTTGGATTAGTGATGTGTATCCGAACGCCGCCGGGCGGGCGTTTTCCCCCGCGCCGCCATGTTAGTCAATGGTCAGGTCACTCTGCTCAGTAATAAACGAGGCAGGCGGTCGTATTATTGCTCTCCCGCACTCCCCTAATTACATACATTTCAATTAGCCTTTCTATTATGCCCTTACCAAAAGTAATATAGTTATTCTAGACCGCTTTTATATCAGTAATGTACAACTGCACCTACCTGCATATTAGACTGACCTTAATGCTGTTTTCCCAAATTATTTCTGATCATAATGTGTCAATAGGTACTCGAGTAAGCCCTTTCATAGGTACCCTAACTGAGAGCCCCTAAGTTGTTTTCGACAGCTTTGATGTCAGCAATGTGCAACTTTTCCTGCATTTGAGCTGACTGAGCTGTTTTCCCTAATTTATTTCTTATCAAAATGTGTTCAACGCACGAAGCATAGCATGTATTGGAACCTTGTGCACAAGTAATGACGCTACTGTCTTGCATTAAATAATTCGTTTCAATGACAATTGAAATTAAAAAGAAGGAATAAAAAAGTAATTTGATAAATTAAACTGACTTCATATTTTTTATTTATTAAATTAGGTAGGTACCTAAAACCTAAAAACTGGCCAAGTGCGAGTCGGACTCGCACACGAAGGGTTCCGGACCATAAGCCGAAAAAAAACGCGTTTCTTGTATGGGGGCCTTTTAATTTTAATTTTTATTATTTTTTGTTATAGCGGCAATAGAAATATATAATAAAATATATCTTGGGACAACTCACACACGGTCATCCGATCCCAAACTAGGCAGAGCCTGTGCTATGGCAACCAGACAACTGATAAACATACTTATATATTTCTAAATACATACATATTATAGACAAATTACACCCAGACACAGAACAAATGATCATGCTCATCCATCACACAAGGATTTGTCCTGGGTAGGAATCGAACCCACGACCTCCGGTTTAGCAGTCAGGGTCACTAACCACTCGACCAATAGGCCAGTCCAAAATATATACATACACTGAACATTTATTCTGTCTACCTATTACGGTTCTTGAGATACAGCCCGCTGGCAGACAGACGGCCAGCGGAGGCTTAATAAAAGGGTTCCGTTGGTAACTCTTCGGACAGATCAGATCTTTCAGCCGTTCTAAAGTTAGGAGAAACATGATGTTTTGTTACGGAGCAATGAAGGCTAGGCCCAGCAGGAAATGTTTCACTCAGAAGATTCTTAACTAGTGCGTAGGTCCCATGAAAAGTTCACTTATATTCAGAGGCCTCCTTCATGCGACATTTTTAATGTACGCGATCGAGTTAACATGCCTATTAGACAATTTGTGGGCGTGTAATGAAACGCCTAAACCTCTCTTTGTGACATAAGATTTGACATAAGCGATCGTTTACGTTGGTTGGCGTGATCGTGAAAGTTAAAAACTTGCACTTAGATTACTGTCACAAAAGTAGTTGAGAAAAGGTATAATGTGTTTTTTTTTTCTTTTTTTTTTCAACCGAATTCCAAAAGGAGGAGGTTATCAATTCGATTGTATGTTTTTTTTCTCTTTTTTTAGGGATGGGAAATCATAATATGACTTCGTCCGCTCTGGGTGGAGCGTAAGGGCATGCCAGACTCTTACTGACTAAAACCCATCCGTGTTCCTTCTTAAAGCCCTTTGCGTTCCAGGGCCGCGGTGACTCTTTCGAACTAATTCCGCAACCCTGGCAGATGATGTGATCCCTACGGTATGAAAATGATGCAACCTGTGTTTTGTCATCCTATATTATTGTAGCACAGGATTAAACGCAGCTGCAGTTTTTGCGGTTTAAAACATGAGTATTATGTTTTTTTGCGTCTTAAAACTCCATAGTGCCTCATATTTTATTTTAGAGTTGAGGATGGATGCAAGTAGGTCTTCGTATAGGTATGTCATCAATTAAATAGTTATTTTTCGACTTTTAATCAATTGTATTCAGTAACTTAACAGTTCAAAGACAAATTTTGAATAGTGTATATCGTGTTTTGAGAATGCACTTAAGTAAATAAAGTACCTGCTTGTATACAAACTTTTTATTTTCAATTTAAGTAATAACTTGTCTTAAAGTTATTAAATTTAAGATAAAAACTTTGCATATTAGTACATTATTTAAGTTAATTCTTTCTCTTCTTCATCTTTTTTTTTGTCAAATCTGAACCTTTCAAATGTCTGAACTGTTACTGACTATAGATAGATAAAAGTCTTTATTGTACACCACAATAACTTCTTAGCAAGTAGTAATACAGATCCGACAAAAAATAACTTACTCCACCTTCACTCCACTAAATTGCGCTAAAGAAGAGGCAGTACAGAGGCTCTAGACAAGTGACATTCTGTCAGAGGTAGCGTGGAGAAGGCGGTTGTCAAAATGTCAAATATGTTCGGGATTGACAAACTATCGATATGACACGACATGAGCCTAAGGTCCGTTCTAATAATATCTACGGAGTTCGAAAATTTCTACGGGAGCTGGCATAGGCCCCAGCAGCCATTTTGTTTTTTTTTAATCGCGGCGCACTATGAAACATTTATATTTGGGTGGTTAAATCACAAATATTTTTTCATTGCACGTGATTAGTTCATTTTTAATTATTTTAATTGTTCTCACATGGCGTCTACCTCTAAATATCTCGGCTACGTGACACTTTAGGGCACCATGTTCCTAAATTTGTTTGTTTAAAGTGTCCTCTACCCATATATATGCATGTTAGATCGTGCGCCGCGACTTTGAAAAATAAGTCAAAATGGCGGCGGGGGCTATGCCACAAAGGTTCTATCCCATTCTATCCCCTTTATTGATCATTGAGTATCTGATTTCTATGCTAGTCGTTGAACAGAGGTCAGTCAGTACTCAGCAGGGAGAAGTTTTATTTTCGTTGAAACTTCTCGGACTTATTGAACCGAATATGATGATTATTTTGCCGAGAGCTTTCTTTGGAGAAAACATCTTCACGCTCAAATGGAAGAACCAGAAAGGAGCCTTGCAATCTATCACAAAATTCTAAATATAGGTCAGTACTTCCAGTACCCATGACTAACCTTGCACCTCCTAATTCGTCACAAAGGCTCCAGTTATGTCACCCGCACTATGTCACCCATGACAAGTTATTGTGGCTCAAAATGGCCGCCTAGCCCTGCGGTCAGCACGTGACTTGATAACAGATGCAGTTTATGAGTAAGCTTTTCTAAGATGCATGTTTGGTGGTTGTCTAATGGAATGGTGTGGCTGATTGTCTGTCCGTTGCGTCTTTTACTTGAGTAACTTCCTATCAAGCAAGACGCTGAGCAGTCATCACACTTAGTTATCATCCAGTCCAATACGCTCTGCCGCAGTTGGATCGTTGTTCAGTAGTAGAATGCGAAAACGCAAAACGCCGTGATTCAGCTGCGGTTCCATTGCGATTTTTAAACAATTTTGTTAGTAGAAAAAAAAAAGAACTTCCACAAGTGTCAAATCCCAATGGAAGCCTCCGGCCAGGAGGCTTCCTTTCATTGCTCCCAACGGACACGATTTTGTGCTTTTTCTGTCCAATTCTTAAGGTAGATATTATAGATATTCAGATCATCTCGCCATCTCCTTCAGCTAGTAAACACGTTGACAAACCTTGAATTTGGACTATTGGATGTTAGTCAAATACCAAATCTGTGTAATCTGGTCAAGATGGAAGGGAGGATACATATATCCATCAGCTTACGCTTTAAGCCTCGAATCCATTAGGCAACATTTGACGCGCAACACATGACGCCCAACATCTTCAGCAACGTTGCACAACAACGCGCGACGTTGCCAGCAGGCGCGCAACATTGACAATGTTACTAAATAAAAGTTCTTCGTTGCCGTTCAACATGTTGTGTGTCGCGCATCAAATGTTGCCAAGTGGATACCCGGCTTAAGTGACATGGCCAAAGTGCCTCTATGGACCAGTAACTCTTCCAAGCATTTTCCGTTCGTCTTTCAACTACCTTTTCTTCCTTTGCCTGGAAACAACAGGAGACTCTTTGACCATAGCAGATGTATTCATGGACATATTCCCGCTTAGTTCCTTTTGAAGCTGTTGGTCATGGTTTTGGTCTTCAATACCAACCTCAAACTACTTCTACTACTAGTACTAGATACTAATAGTAAATAGGTACGTAAAAAGATTAGTTATTAGCAATACACAATTTTCCTGTTTACTATATATAATATAGTGAAACTATTACAAGCAACTACAGGCGTCCGTGTAGTATTTGTGAAAAAGATGACCTAAGAAAATAAACAATTAAATTGTATTATGTCATCCCTTCGCAATACTTTTATTAATATACGAATGGTGAACAAATATGTCACTGCCTTTAATATAATAGGAGGAAAACTAGGTTTAGAACCGAAGACTTCAAAGTATGAATTTGTTACCTCGGAAAATAATTTTATTTTGGGACCATTATCATATTTTAGCTTGTTATCTTCCGTTGTCGAAAATTATGTCTTTATTCATAAAAGCCTATTACGCCTTCCGGCCGAATTCAGGGCGGCTACTCTATAAACCTGAAAACCGTAGTTTCGAGCGGACTAGAATACGCAACTAAGCTCGAAACTACGGACTTCGGGCATAGAGAGTAGCCCTCCTGTTATGGTGGCAAATCTTAACGGATATTAGCCACGTAAACAAGAAATTAAAGTGCACAAGTGTGTGCGCAAACAAGGTTTTTTTAACGGATGGGAAATCATAAAATGACTTCTTCTGTTCTGGGTGGAGCAGAAGGGCGTGTCAGACTCTTACTGACTAAAACCCATCCGTGTTCCTCCTAATGCCTTTTGCGATCCAGTGCCGCGGTGACTCTTTCGAACAAATTTCGCAACCCTGGCAGGAAACATGGGTGCGTTCTCTGTACCTTTACATACTCTAATAGTCCGATGGCACGCCAACCCGACACAGACGGGGAGAGATAGGCGTAGGACCAACTGCTTAACCTGCTTTCTGAGGTACACAACCACCAACTTTAAAAACTCCAGGCTACAGGGACATTCATCTTCTAGCCCTTGTCTCCTGTTACTTTGGGTGCGTGCAACACATTTTCCTATTGCATCCGTTCTGTT
The DNA here is from genome assembly GCA_002192655.3 of Mamestra configurata. Taxonomy (NCBI): domain Eukaryota; kingdom Metazoa; phylum Arthropoda; class Insecta; order Lepidoptera; family Noctuidae; genus Mamestra; species Mamestra configurata. Next base: position 364,828 of record NDFZ01005399.1, on the reverse strand, counting down.
ATAATCCATTGATTGTCGAAAAGAAACAATGTCTGTTTGGTAAAAAATAAATAGAGAAACGAATTTGGAACTATCCGGCCGATTGATCGGTTTTTAGCTCAACTATCGAGCCTTTTTAATCACACTTAGGTTTTGAGTCCGGGGTCCAGTCTCCTAGGCTATCTAATTTTGCTATTGGAAAAACAAAATCCTTTAAATATCTCCAAAGTATTTGTTGAACAAAGTATTTAACTTACAACCAACAACTTTTGAACTTACTTCCATTGCTATTGCGGACCGTACCTCTAATTTAATTTAAAATGCAAAGCAGGTAGCTCAAGGAAATAGCTGGACCGACACCTGTCATGGTTGTCACTATCCTGGCTGCTTCAATTACCAGGAAAAAGCACTTACCACCTGCTCACAGGCTTATGCCATCTATTATCTTTCGAGAAAAAGCTCCGTGTGAACGCTTTTCCATATTAAGTGACGTGTGGTTTAAAATAGAGTCCACTAGGTAGCGTACGTCCGGGGGATGTTGGTAGGTACTCGTACGTTTGGCGTAGTTAAGGTAGATGGTGATCTCATGTATTACTCTTATTTCCTAGGAGAGCGTCTCAATTAGCTTTGTAATTTCTATATAATGTAAAAGACTTTGTCCTGACTGACTGATGGATCGACGCACAGCCTAAACCGCAGGTTGCAAAGAAGTGAAATTTGGAGGGCGTATTCCTTATATGATGTAGGCATCCGATAAGAAAAGAATTTTGGAAACTTCAACTGTAAGGAGGGTAACGGGAGGAGAAATCTTCAGGCTACAAGGAACATAGAATGAAAGTTTTTGTTCTTTGGAGTCGACATCTACGCGGATGAAGCGCACCTGACAAGGCGCGGTGATGATAGGTGGAGTAAGGCAGTGTGTGACTAAGTGGCGTCCGCGGACTGGAGGAAGAAGTGTCGGTGATCGGGCGGAGAGATGGGCAGACGACATTGTGGGTAGAACCAGGAACCTGGATGAGGCTGGCACGGGAACGTGGGGATTGCAGGAGGCCAGGACGGCGCAGGCGGCGCAATGCCGACTTGATGCCGCCATAAGAGGGGTCAGCGGACGATAGATCGGGGACTCTATCCTCCACGCTGCACGGTACCTGGAGTTGTGGTGATGTTCTAGTGCACCCGAATATCGCTGAAGGCGGATGGAGCCCGGAGGTGGCCAAAGAAGACGGAGCCCAGAAGTGGGCCACGCTGGATGGGTCGCGAATATCATGCATAGCAGTTCTCGCGGCCCACCCATCAAGGCGAAAGTAGGTGCACAGGTGAAGTTTAGTGGGTGAAAGCCCCACATAACCAAGCCGTCTCCCCGTCAGCGTGGCAAGCGTTAGGCATTTTCTTCGCTCAAAAAAAAAAGAAACGTGGGGATTGCCACAAGTAAAGAGAGGCCTATGCTTAGCAGTGGGCGAAGTCGGGCTGTGGGTAATGGTGATGATAATTATGACAAATTTACAAACACTGTTGAAACCAAAGATTATCTAGACCAACATCGACTGCCTCTTTATAATTTCCGATGTTCCTTTTCCAGGTACAGTCAACAAAGCTATTTGGTGTGCAGGCAGCTAACTTGCAACTACTTTTAAACAATGTTGTGAGTATGCTGAGTAGACAATTATTGTACACCATACAAGTATAGTCTATCTAGTATATCTATCTATCTAGGCCAGATGGGATGACCATAATGCCTTGGAAGGTACCCACCTTTGGTGTGGGATGCAACATGTGTCGACACCCTTGCGCCATCCCATCTTCTTAGTACGGCGGGTTGTGCTGGGGCGGCTGCTGCGGGTGCAGAAAATCTCAAACAGCACAAATACAACAACCTTATTTTGAATTATTTATTTGAGCCGTTTGGGGTTGAAACACTAGGGCCATGGGGTCCGAGTGCTCATGGAGTTTTTCGTGAAATCAGCAAACGGTTAGTCGACGCTTCACGTGACCAGAGGGCGGGCCTTTTCTTTGGCCAACGAATCAGCATTGCCATTCAATGTGGCAATGCGATGTGGACGATATTTTTCGATGCCATGTGAGTTCTTCCCCTCCCCTTTTTATTCCGCTTGTATATTTTCTACTCGCTTGTATATAGTATCTATAAGTTTTTATGTATTTGTAAATATTGCCTGATAGATAAAATATAATCTTAAATACCTTCCAGTATAATCTATACTAATATTATAAAGAGGTAAAGTTTGTGAGTTTGTGAGGTAATAGGGGGTAATCTCTGGATCAACTGAACCGATTTTGAAAATTATTTCATGAGGAATGCTATAAGCTATACGCGAACGGGTAATTCCTACGGGAACGGGAAATACGGAATATGCGCGTACGAAGTCGCGGGCAAAAGCTAGTATGTCATAAGCTTAAAAAGTGATAATGTACACATTAGAAATAAATATAGGCAGTGCACTGGAAAAACAAAATTTTTGCCTGTATACCAAATAGCTTTGTTGACTGTACATATATCTATAACTAGTTTTTGTAAAAACTAAGATAATTTTCTTAATAATCTGTGGTTCTAACCCCACTCCACTATGTAGGTTTGTATAACACTGTTTATTTAGTCTTAGCCATTTCTTATCAGCTCGATTGTTGTTTGAATTTGTAGCCTCGGTTTCTTAGAATAAATACTAAAGGAATTATTGTTTTGTTAATGCGGAATAGATAAGTAAGAGTCATTTATATTTGACTTGCTTTTACAGGCACATTCGATTAGCTGTCCTCCCCCCAGCGACGCCCTAAGCCGAGGCCCGTACCCCACAGGGGGTGCCCTTAGCGTGTAGTCGCTTAGTTTGTAAGTTTTTTATAAGCCCTGGCTGGAGGCTTTAATATTATATTACGGCCACCACAGGCAAACCCGGCAGTCGACAACCAACCAACAAGGTTGAACTGCGAGAAGCCGCTGACAAAAAAATAAAAAGCACATTCGATGAGACAGACAGATGGACGGACGGTCAGCGGAGGCTTAGTAATAGGGTTCCGTTGGTTACCCTTTGGGTACGGAACCCTAAAAAAGATTGAGGCGGTTAAATTAGATTAGTAGATTTGCATGATATTTAAGAGTAAAAGATTACAAGTACACTTTTTTTTATTACAATTGGAAATTTGTAGGTATATAGTGGTAGTCAAAAACCTTTTTTTAAACTTCACAGTAATTAATGACTTTAACAAAACATGTTTTAGATTAGGAAACTTCACTTGAGAGTTTATGACTTGAATTTTAAACTTTTGAACTTAAGTTTATAATTCAAGTCATAAACTCTCCAACATAAAGTTACGGACAGGCGGACAAATCTTTTCATCATTGCTAAACGAGATATGAAAATAAAGCATAAAAGAAAACAAGCAAACGTTTTCATTTATTTCGGTATTTCGAATCTGTTGTGCTTCACTGGCTTTCACAGCACCAAGCCAAAATCAATCTTAATCGACTCAGATAAGGTTGAGTTTTAACTGCCAATTCAAACATAAAGCTCAAAGCTCGCTGTGTTAATGTGTGCGTAAAGTTACAGAGATTATACTGGTGTGAGTGTGTACGTGTATATGGGATACTGTTACTGCGTAGTGATGGGCGTATGTTTTATCGATTAATATTTTATTTGAAAATAAATAACAAGTATTTCCGAAATAATTAAATGATAAAATATTACTCGCATTAATGACTATGTTGATTTTTTTTTGTTTATTTTAATTTTACAAACAGGATTGTGTTGATGAATTACAAAAATCCTAATTTTCATTCCTAAAAATAAAGTAGCGAAGATATTTTTTTTTGTTTTCTAAATAAATTGGCAAAAAGAAAAAAAACAATAAGGATTTTTATTGACAATATTTGCTTTTATTATTATTATATTTCTTTTACAATCTCAGGATCCTGCGGTCTCGGTCCTTTGATAGGCGAACGAAGGGCCGAAACAAACTCGCAGAGGCCCCGTTAGACATTTCAAATGGAATGGGGCACCAATCGACGATTATCCCTGTATGCACTATGAAAGTATACCCCAGGTGGTATACTTTCTTAGTGGATACACTCCGGATAGCGCAGAACTGTTGCAGAATATGAAATTTGTTTCTATATTCTGCAACAGTGAGAGGCTATGGGACTGGTTGGTTTAGTGGACTGGTTACCTACGTGATAACTGACACTATACGGGGTTATAAAATGGCAGAGGGTGACTGTCTTGCACATTCAATAAATGGGCCCCCGAAAATAGTCGCTAGCACAAAGTGACGTAGCGCCAACGGGGCAACATATAGAGACGTACACCATGGCTATCAGGACAATGCCGGAAGTACGGTCAAGACCCCTACCAGCATCATACTGGATTATACTTCCTTCTCCCGAGCACGTTTGCTCTTGCGAATCTCCACTTAGATCAGCCATTTAAGGCAAAAAAGAGGTTGAAGTTCTTTTCCACGTCAGTGTTCACTCTGGCTACCCAATAAAGGCAAGTCGGAGATGAGAAACAAGATTTCTCCCGGGAGATCAGGTCCGTGGGGTCGCTACTGCCCAACAGTTCGCTACAAAACTGCCCTGCGGATTGTATGTCTCTTTATCTGGCCTCTCGTCCTAGGTACAATCCGAGGTTTATTGGGCGCGCAAGCTCTACCACGTCATACCGATCATGTTCTGTAAAATAAACAATTCTGATTATGAATATGACGTCAACATAGAGATACGGTGGTGGGGTCATTTTCATAGTTTTTATTTTATAGTGATCGCCCTGTTTAACTTCAGTTAGTTCAAAGTAATTATAAAGAAGTTTTGTGCTTTGAACGTTTACTCCCTAAATGTTTTTTCGCCATAACAACATTTAAAAAGAGAGATGGCATTGTCGTTGTCACATACAATACATTGATTAAATAAATTAACAGCATTTATAAGTAATTAAATGAAAACAAGTGTGGGTAACCCTTGGTGTTGGTCGAAGTCTTACATTTTTATGGGTCTAGCAGCTCTCTCTTCAAGTATATGGCATGTTACGTGATAAGGTACATCATTCCAAAAAATAACTGTTGGAGTAAATTTTGTCTTAGTTATAAATAATACATTATTGTTTTGTTTATTTTTGTGATGTTTAGTTAGGAATAAAAAACGACGTACGTTACGTCCATTCATAAAGTGTTCAAATACATATCGCACCCCCGTTGCGACACTGTCACTTATGTAAAAATTGCAATAATGAGTTAAATTACATATTTAACTCATTATTATTAACTATTTATATAACTGTCCTAAAGCACCCCTTAACTTGGTGCGATAACGTTACTTTCGTAGTACACATAGTTTGACATTGTAGTATAAGCTATTCATCTTTTCTAAATCTTGAAATATCATTATTTTTTGAGATGTCAAAGTTTTAAATGATTCTCCTGAAAAAATGCTTTTTTGCATAAGTGACAGTGTTGCACCGGGCGGGGGTGCGATATAATATATACTCACACATATACTTTACTATACTTTCAACAGAAACCATCGATATTACCCCATCACTAACCACGCACACATAGACACTACTCGCAGAAGATTCAACACGCGTAGCTGCGCTCATTCGAAAACCGACGCGGCGGAAAAATTAAAGTTTGAGTTGAAAGCCGTCTCAGTTCAGCCCGAGCGCGCGGCAGTGTAGTCGCGTTGAACGATAACACACGGTATGTCGGCAGAAAACGAATCTACTTCTAAACTATTCTAACTTTAGTAAAACAAAACTAAAAAAAAATCAAATACGTTCCTGTTATTTTTTTTGTGTTCCAATTTTTTTATTATTTATAATCTGTGGTACCAATAAAGTGCTAAATCTGCATACCTATTTTCAAATTTCTAAGTGACGTGACAGTGAAAAATAAAAGAAAAAACTGTGGATTTTTTTTGCGGTGCATTTTGTTTCTTCGCGGTTTATTTCTAAATATATGTTTAAGCGTTTTGTGTCTGAGTTGTTTAAAGCGAAAATAACTGTGGAGCGGTAAGGGATTATTTTAGGCTTAGCTGTTGGCGGCAGACCTAATATTTTATTCTACATGATATTTTCTCTTAGTGATAAAAATATAATGATTGTATGATTACGCTCATTGATGATGATTGATGACATTGAAAAAACTTCTTTAAACAATTGCTATAAAAATTCCGACAATTGCTATAAAAACTTTTTACAAAAACTGAAATAATAAAAGGAAAACGATAAAACTAGCTGTAACACTGGATATTCAAATGAATTTACGAAAATTCGATAAGAAATCATTGATATAACAAATTCATTAATCGATAGATTATTTTTTTATCTAAAGATATCTTGTTTCCATTTTTTTACTATAATTATCGCTTGGACCTTGAATCAAAATGTTGTGTTTTTTTTTGCGAACTATATTTTGTTTTTAGTAATTTTCTGTGACCGAAAGTCAAGTTCAGGAACTAAAGTATTATTAACTTCATCTGTTAAGAAAAAATTAAGAGCTTAAGGAATTATGTACTATAAAAACGAGATATTCCTTAGAACTCATTTCTAGTTGTTTTTTACGAGTTGAAGATAGTTTATTATCCAAAAACTTTAGTTGCATATTAAAATTAAGTGACGTTTCAGTAGAAATAAGTACCAACATTAAGTAACTGTTAGAACATGTTAAAAGCAGCAACTTGAAGGTCATTTTGTCAATAAATTTAACTCAAATGTGTAGATGCTAACAGTATGTTTTTTTAGAACTTTGAATTTAAAATTACTCTACAGTTTTAAGTTGTGTTCAGTGTTTAATGTTTGTCTGACAAAACTTTGTCTGACAAAACTTTGTCTGACTCTAGCGGTGTATCGGGCCCACTGGGATCGATACACAAATTAACTTTATCGATATCGATAGATTTTTAAACGTGTGTATGGTATAGCACATTATCCGAAATCGTAATTTAACATCCGAATGTCGTATAAAAATGAATGTTGCCGGTTGCTCTATGAATTTTATTACTTTCTTACGCAACTATCAAGTTATAAACTACTACTATTTCGATAGGCATGAATTCTTTATCAGATAAAGACTAGATTGGTCAACGAGTTTAAACACCGCTTCTGTTTAACAACCTACTTGAAGGTTTGCGCAATATTTGGCTTACAGTTGGTTTTTAGTTAGAAATATATTTTTCTTGCACTTAGAATGTTTTTTGCTACGGACTATTGAGGTTGAGGCATGAAATTGTTGTTTGTTCTGGCTTTTACCGAAAAACTAACTTAACTTGCGTAGGCAGAAAAAAATGCATTTTGTTTTCTCTACATTAAGTAGTTCAATATTTGTTCTAGTATTCTACACTTATCTTAAGTTGCATTTCCAAACTCATTTTTTACAGCAACATTATAGTGGACATCTATTTCCCAAAACCGTCAAAGAAACGTGGTAACATTTCCACGTTTCGCGTCCGCCGATGTCGTTGACCTATCTTGCTGTCACAGCGTCCCACATTAGACTGTTATACTATAGCGTTTATGTTTTTGTTATTTTCTTGAAATAAATGTTAATAGAACATTCTTTATTCTTGTCGCTATGAATGTGACATAAATCTCCGGTTTTTTCTTTCATCTACGAGATAGAGTTTTGTTACTAGAATCGTGCAATTTTATTCACTTATTCATTGAATTCTTAGAAAATTATAGTATGTTATTTTTACTTATTAGTATGATTTTCCACAGTTAACTAGTTCACGTTTATTGCCAAGAGCATCGAGATGTTTAAGATTTTATTGCTACCACTTATATCCGGAAGACTGAACGTAATGGTCGTTTATGATTTATTTGAAATAGAGGGTAGTTAAATATCCTGTCACTCCTGTCAGTGAGTAAGGATGTCGTTGGATATTTTTTTTGTGGAAGCCATAAGGAAAAACTAAACGTCAGTACCTTTTTTAATATTGATAGAAGCGTGTTTGACCAAACCAACGCGGACGATGGAGCACGCTTGCCTAGAAGTAACCTATTCACTCTTGACTTAAAGACACCAGTTTTAAAAAAAAAAATATAAAAATATATTTACTCTTGACTCTAGTCTAGGCCGTAGATGACAGAGACAGAGTCAACATTGTAGCTTCTTTATTCTGCTTTATTGATTGCCAAGTTTTTAAGGTAAATCTAGCCTCTCTCAATCTCAAGCGACCAGGCACAATGATAAAATATATTTTTCTTTAACTATGACTAAAAACATAGATTTAAAGATAATACTTATTGTAAGAGGAAATTGCTAGTTTTTCTCGTTATGCCTATTATTCGTGACTAATGCTAGGTATGCCTAGACTCGGAAACAATTACAGTAGCTAGGTATACTATTAAATTGAAGGCCGCACTCAAAGGAAGGAATTTAAATTATTCGATAGTTTGACACCAATCGCTTGTTAGTTTTAGTAGGTTTTGGTTTAAATAGGAATGCCTTGTGAAGACTGCATTTCGAAAGTCTAGAAAATGTATTGGAATGGAATGACCCAATTTTCGTCGTATTGAATACTTAGTCCAATCTTGCAGAGAGTTGAGAAGTTGATTTCCAAGCAAAGTGGAATGACAAAGCTGAACTTAATATTGTGCCGAATCTTGGATTAATTTGGCCATCTCTATCATGCTATCTACCTATTTAAGGTAAAATATCGTCCGAAAATCCTCCAATTGCTACCTACTTAAAATCTTTAGCACTTTTAAAAATATATTATTATCTTAAATGCGAAATACCTACCAGAAGGTCACATTCAAGTTTCGACCTGACATCGTTAAATAATAATTTATCTAGCGAATATAATTAAATATGTGGATTAGCATAGAACCTAAAAATAGCAGCAGAGCCAGTTGGTATGTATAGGTTAGTAGTATTACTTGCATATCGATTATTATCTACCGGCCGTTATCATACAGATAACTCAGAATCTGACAGATAATATTTTGAGGTCGCTAGCAGAGTTTATGTACCTCAGTTTTATTTTGTAAACTCGTTATACACTTCTGGACACATCTATTGGCCCACCTTAGAGTTTAGGTTTCGATGGCCCCTACCGAAATATGATTGCTAGATTGAACAAAAACTTTTGGGCAAACGTTGATGCAGTTTTAAACCTGATACATTTTACCATCTTTTTCGATCGTATTGTTTTAAATTTGAATTCAGAATACCATACGACATGGAGCTACGCCTAACAAGTCGGATATGCGCCTTGTTAAAGGCAATTGATTTTTGAATAAAAAACATGTTTTATCAAATAAAGGTTTAATTTAATAACGCGTGTTGCCTCCATGGGCATCTACCACAGCTCTCATACGATTAGGCATAGAGTTTATCAACCGCTCTATGCAATTTTGAGGGATCATCTCCCATTCCTCTTCTATGGCAGTTTTCAACTCCTGCATCGTCTGGGCAACTGGCTGACGAGCCCTAACACGTCTTTTTAGCTCGTCCCACATGTGCTCAATGGGGTTCATGTCTGGGCTTCTGGCTGGCCAGTCCATAACTGTGATGTTCACATCCCGAAGATATTCCCTGACGATGCCGGCCGCATGGGCTCTTGCATTATCATGCATAAAAAGGAAATTTGGGCCCACATAGTCCGCGTATGGTATCACGTGAGGTTCTAAGCACTCACGAATGTACCTTTCAGCATTTAATGTTGGCAGCCGTGGTCCTGTAACAACCTCAAGTTGAGTTTTGCCGCTCGCGGATATACCGCCCCAGACAGTCCATGAGCCACCGCCATAAGCAACCCTCTCTTCAAAGCAGCATTGTGCGAAACGCTCTCCCTTACGTCGGTAGACCTTCTTCCTTCCATCATTGCCATGTAACACAATTTTAGACTCATCAGAAAAGAGTACACGGCTCCAATCTTGCTGTGTCCAATTTAAATGACTGCGTGCGAAATGAAGGCGCGCTGTTCGGTGGGCTCGCGTTAGTTTGGGCCCATTAGCTGGCTTGTGTGGTACCATATCGCGTTCTTTTAACCTTCTCCGAACAGTTCGAGCGCTCACAGATACTCCGTGGAAGTCGCGAAGTTGGTTTTGTATCTCAATGGAGGTAAGGTGACGATTTCTCAAGCTGGTCGTCACGATGAATCGATCCTGCCTTTCAGTTGTGACCCGAGATCGTGGCCTTCCTTGGCGACGAACAAAGCCGCCAGTCTCTAGGTACCTCCGATAAACATTTCGGACCGCAGATCGACTTAAATTAAGTTGAGCACTCACGTTTCTTTGGCTGTGTCCGGCCTGAATAAGTGCCACAGCTTGGGCGGCGACTTCAGGTGAAGTATCCATAGATTATTGATAGAACCTCACCTTAATGTTAAGAATAAGTAATGTTTGTTGCAAAACCAAAGATATCAATCACTTTTTCAAGAATTAAATCCAAGTAAACCAATAAAACCAAGTTTTCTTAGTATTCGATTGTTTGATATCAACAAACAGGCTCCAAATTGTCTTTTGTTTCTTTAAATTCTGTGTTCGAAATTCAAAAAAAGACTATTGAATGAAATTGTGAAATGTGCCAGGTTCAAAACTGCATAAAAACTTTTTGCTCGACCTAATATAAAATTTTAGCTAAGACCAAACGAAACTGAAAATACAAGGTGGGCCAATAGATGTGTCCAGAAGTGTATATATATAAGTCATGCAAACTTAACTGTTACTTTAGTTAAACTGAAAAGTCAGTTGCTATGCTACTATACTAATTTTTTATAACATGTCTTTGATTTTTGGGGTTTTACCAACATAAGGAAGTTGGGTAAGAATTTTAGAATAGGTATCTACATATTTATAATTCGAGGAAGACTAAACTGCTTATACTCATGACTTCAAGTCACAAGTCTCAAGAAGTAAGATTTTTTCCCGTACCTAATATTAATAAGACTGTTAAAACTAACGACTAAGAATAAAAATGTACTTCACATCTGAACAATCAGCTCCGTATAATTTTATTGGTCTACGTATTATTTGCACATATAATAATTTAAGAAACGACCACGTGACGCTGTCGTTGAGGTAAACAACATGCTCGTAGTTGTTACGGTAATAATTACGAATGCAAGTATACAGAATATAGGTGTATGGAAACAATCATTCTTAACCGTTCATAGTTTTTTTTTTTCATTATTTAGCGAGTTCATAAAACAATTAATAACTTCGCACCATTTTATTAAGTAATTTTATCAAACAAACGCCCTTAAACTTGATCTGCGTATTGACCTAGTTCATTAAAAATAACAGAAAAAAAGTATGACCCGTTACGGGACGCCTGGCAGATGCGAAACATCGAAATTATTTTGTATAAGAATTATGTATCAAAAGAACAGATTACGACGCGAACTAAACATGGCATAATGAAAAAAATACAATATAGACTGTATATGCCACGATTATTTTAATCGGTTTTACCCGCGGCTATAGATGTTTCACATCAAAAGTATCGATACGACGCACTATAATTCTCATCACTATTGTTAAAATGCAAAATGGCGTCACGTAAAAGTCAAGGGTACATACTACAGATAATAAACGTAAACACTGCAAACGTCGACTAAAAATTATGCAAAATATAAGCATGATTTTACACGATGAGTTGTAATACGAAAGTAAGGTTTTTCTTCTAAATTTACAAAATGATGCTCGAGCGGTTTTGCTCATTTTTTTGTCTAGACTCGTTAGGTGTCCTTGTAATTATTTTAAACACTAACGTTAGGTCATAGTCCCAACCTAATGTCTTTGAAATGACATTACTATTCTTTTACGAAATTTATACAAGTTCTGTAACTCACAAAATTCTTATTTTCCTTTTTTATTCAGGTAGGTATACTTCTCAAAGGCGGCTATTTTTTATTCTGCCAAAGTAGCTTTTAGAAAACCTTAACATAAAAAAACAAAATGTTATTCACCACATTTCTCTGATGGCAGCCATATTACCATTTACCGTGGTGACTACTATACAGAGTGACAGCAACAAAAACCAACCCGCATAATTTACCATTATACGCCAAATTACGTGACGCAAATAAAATTAATTATTTATTAATCCTATTTAAACGATTCATGCCATTCAAATTCTATTCATAGAGAAGAACCGGTATTTTTCAAGGTCTCTGTCACCCCTTTTGAAAGTACTCTTCACACCTTTTGATTTTTTTAGCTTCTCAAGTTACCGGTATTGTCATCTTCCCCTTATGTTTGCTAAATGATTTTTTCAAGGTTGCCAACTGTCTAAAATCCCACGGTGTTAGCTTGTTTTAAAATAGGAACGAGTTTTATCATGACTAGGTGTATGATCGTATTGATCATAGACGAAGAGTCTATGATCTATGATATGATGAGAGTAAGTATTTTATTATTATCGATTAACGACCGTTCCGAAAATGTGGTAATTATAAAAAAATGGTTATGAAATAAATACTGGGAATTTAACAAGTAGATATTGGAATATTTATAAGCCGCAGCTGGCACCAAGGATGCATTTCTCGAAGTTATTTTCTCCATATGGATTTATCCAGCACATAAATTAAAGTATTCTCTTCACGTTATACCTACCTATAGAATACACATATATTTTCTGACTCCTCTGACCTTTATAAAGACTTAAAAGTCGTTGATTTTTGTTCCTTTTTCGATTAATGTATCTTTTCGAATCGTGCACCCCGGTCGCAATGTTTGCTTTTTTAAAGCATTACTGTTACTATGTCCTTTAAAAAGGACGTGCTGGGTTTTGTGGCATATTTTTTTTTTGTATTAGTTCAGTAGATTTAGTAGGTATCTAAAATAGTCCTCCAATCTTCCCTGTAGTCTTTTAGACTACCTACCTCGAGGATTTTTTTAATGCAAATTCAATACTACATATCACTTTGACTTTGACATAGATGGTATTGCATGGTATGTAAAACAAAGCGTGGCCCTTTGTTTAACAAAAACCAATACCTACAAATATAATTAGCGTGTATTAATGAACGCTTTCTTTGGCGCGTAAACAAAATAATATAATGAACGGTAACATTATCTGTGTAATGTAATATTGATATAAAACATACGCCCAGCATGTTTACCCACATTCATAGATATGAAACGTCTATATTTTTATCTTATAGGTACTTACCTACTTACTATGATTGGGATTGATTGATGATGAGAGCGAAATCTTAAAGGTAAATGGGTTTTATTGTTTTTTTTTTCTGGTTTGATACCGTTTGCAAAAAGATGACTACGTGTCCGTCATATAAGATACATTAAATAAATGAGTCTTCATAATTTATTGAGACGTAAAGTTTTCTTAATCTGAAAAGATACCCAAAAATAACGGAAGATGCTTTTAAAAACGGATTCCAAAAATAATTCAGGAACTCAAAACGAAAATTTCGCAACAAGTTTTTACCTCCCATAAAATGATAATTAGCAGCAATAAAATTTAACATTGATAGCCGCAATTTGCTGAAAAAAGACTTGTATTGTCATACCTTAATTTAAATGATGGTGTCACAGAAGTAAAACATTTTAAACGTGGAAAAGTATTCGACAATTTACGGTCCAACTTAAGTAGGTACTAATTTAATGCTCTGATGAAAATCTGCTGCGTTATGGTGTAAAAAGAGGTTTCAACTTCGCAAAAAAAAAATTGGCAAGAAACCCGTTGCGTTCTCTTGTATGAAGTGTAGGTACAGCATTTGCTATAAGAAACAAACTATGCTTTTTTGAAAAAATCGTTTTTGTTCATATTTTTCAAGTTTAAATAAGTTCCATTTTATCGTGTGACTTAAAACACCATAAAATGGAGTACGAGAATTCAACTTGAACCAGCTCGATCCCATGTTTCAAGAGTCAAGATTGGAACCAGTTATGCAAATCCTTCCGTTCACTCAATATTCAATACCGGCCGGTGAATGAGTTGGAATTTCGGGTTCGATGTTCGAAATTCAAAATAATATATTAAATTGTGTTTGTTTTTATGCATGGGAGTGAATGAAACGTGCTGCGGTACAGATGTTTGTTCCATTTTTAAATTGTATATGTTTCGGTTATTGAAAATAGATGAAGTAGTTTGACGAAAATATCGATCACGATTTTTCTGTTGACATATTCAAAAATGTCCAAAAAATCTACAAATTCGTCGTTTTAAACAGCCATGTTCGAGACATCGCATTCCTGACACACAATCAATACTGTGCCAAATCTGAATTTAAACCAGGCCTAATAAAACATCTAAAATACCAGCAAACACAATTTAATTCAACAGTTCCCGTCTAAAATAGATAAAGTTGCAATAAATCGTTGCATTGAAGAGTCCCTTTATCAAGAAAGTCGCTCCACTGACCTGTGACTCTCAACGTATTTCATAATAACGATATTATTAACGTTAGGAAATTAATTCGAACAAACAGTGTTTTGTAACTTTTTTTATTGCAGTATGTCGTTGATAAGGTTAAGTTAAAGTTATTTGTACATTAAAACCTGTTTTATATGCACTTTCGAGACAGTCGGCTGCATTTTGTTTCGATTTTTTTTCACTCGGTACCTATTGCTCTTCTCGAAGATTATCACAAGGAAACTTACTATCGGAAAAAACCGGCCAACTGCGAGTCGGGACTTTCACACGAAGGGTTCCGTACCATAAACCGAAAAAACACGTTTCTTGAATGGGAGACCCCTTTAAATTTTAATTTAATTAATTTATTACTACATATTTGTTGTTGTAGCGGCAATAGAAATATACACTATGTGAAAATGTTAACTGTCTACCTATTATGGTTCTTGAGATACAGCCCGCTGACAGACAGACGGACGGGCGGGCGGACGGACGGACGGACGGACAACGGACGCTTAGTAAAAGGGTTCCGTTGGTTACCCTTCGGGTACGGAACCCTAATAAAAAGTATTCTCTGTTCTTATCCTGACTATGGTCTGCCCGAAACACGCGCCTCAAAGAGATGTCAGCATAATAGACGGGGCCCGCTAGGGCCAGTGCCTGCCAGGGTTGCGGAATTTGTTCGAAAGAGTCACCGCAGCCCAAAAAAGAGAGCAGCCTTAAAGTAGCGAATAAGAACATTTTTAAGTGTGGGTAGATGTACACTGAATAGACAGTTAGGCAGAAAGTGCCAAACGAGCCTAAAACAGTAACTATGCCAATTGTAGGCGGTAAATTAGCAGATAGTCTCGAAAATTTAACGCTAATAAGTTTCATTTTCGAGCTATGATTCATCTGTTTTATACGTTTAGAATGTGGTGGTGTGGTGGTTCTGTTGAAGAAAATAGAATAGAATAGTCTTTATTATGTACACCATATAAGTTCAGAAAAGATGGATGAAGGAAATATTACATAGGGTGACACAATCGCTCCTTAGACCTTCTGTAAAGTTCTCTTCGAACCTCCATACAATTCGAAAGCGAACTCGTTTGTTTTTAAATTAAATTATCGCGGATTCACGAGACACCGTTCGAATTTCAAAATGATGCTTAGATAATACAGAGTACTGAAATTCTGAGACCTATTTGACAGCTGTCAGAATTTAAATATTAAACGTCACGATAGTTGACATTTGGCAAAATGGCGCTCTCAAAATGGAAATCAGTGTATTTTAAGAATAGTATCTTCAAAAATGAGCCTGCAAAGCTAAAAAGGAAGCCATGCTGGTCTTCGATCTCTATTAGCTTATAGTTTATCTCGTCTCAGGTTGTTAAACGTTTCCTCAATGGCCTAGGATCGAATAACTAATTATGTATCTGTTACTGATAATTTACGATTGTCTTATCAGTATCACTGTTACAACTAATTACTTAATAAATATGCAACAAATTAACAGGGGTTTACTAGGCGTTAGTTGGACAAATAATCTATGGCTGTTTAACGCTTTTGTCTTATACCAAGAATGTCTGCCTGACTAAATCTTTAGTCAGTCAAGCACAACTGCTAGTTTTTGTTCAATATTATCATAGACATTAACGGCAAGGCTTAAGTCCCCCCAAGCTTTGCCACTTCGACTAGTCTTGTCCTTTTTGCATCCAGCTGATTCCCGTGGCCCTCAACAGGTTAGGTCATCGGTCCATCTAGATGGGGCTTCCAACCTGACTGTGTTCGCTTTGAAAACCGCGTCTGAGCAGTGGACCATACCGAGGACTCGTTCGTCAGCAGTCCTGGTTGTGACAATCTGACCACTAGACCAAGCTCCTATGACATTCATCATGGGCGTGCAGTAGGCTAAGGGTAGGCCAGACCATATATAATGGCCAAAAAAATATCTCACCACATTATTCAGGGTTGAAATCACAATACTGACGATGCGAATTTTCGTCCACTTTGAAAGTGGACTAAACAATTTTTTTTGGGCATTATGTATGGACTGGCCTGCCCTTACTGTAGCTTACTGCACGCGCATGACAGTCATGATAGGACTCCGAGCGGCAGAAGCATCCATACCGGGAGCGTGCAGGAACTAGAGGTGACAGCACAGAAGTGTCAATGTCAAAGATTTAAATGATAAAAGTTCGGAATTTACAACACTAGATGACACAGTCTTCGACGTGCACGTTCCCTTTACCACCCACGCTCAGAAACAGGGTGGCCTACACATTCCAGGAACTACTTCAGACCTTCATATTACACACATACAAAAACATTGTGAATATCTAGTATGCAATCGATAACTTATCACGATTTGCGTCAGCAATGTTTACTTATTGTAGCTGAGTGGATCAAGTTACTTTTTACAAAGAATTTTGTTAAATAACGCTCTCATTCATAAGGTCAGGAGTGAAGGGGAATACCTAAGGATTTCTTTTAACTGGAGGATGTAAATAGCCCGAGCAAGCTGTAAGGGATACTACAACAACCGTTGTTGTCACTTCAGGATAAAAACTTATTTTTAACAAGCTGCCACCTGCGGCTCCGCCCGCGTTTATGTCGAAAATTATCCCTAGGGAACAAATTCTAGGGATGAAAAGTATCCTATGTGTTATTCCAGACTATAATCTACATCCATCCATCCATCCATCCATCCATCCAGACTTACTACCTACTTTCGCGTTTATAATATTAGTAGGATACAGTGAAGGAACAAAATATGGATACAAAGGGGTCTTGACGATTTTAGATACAAATTGACAGACAGCAATGTCTGGTTTTTAACAAAACTACAGCTATATGTACAGCTCGTAACGGTTTAGTAAGATTTTGAGGGGATATGTCCTTGAACTATTTCAATGACTGTGACATCTTCTATTGAGCATTGTGCCTGCGTAGTGGATATTGGGACATTCCTTGTAACAAACAAACTCACATTTGCATTAAAATTAAGTTACAGTTGGGATTATGGAATCCTACTATCTTCGGTACACGTGTTTCTGTGCACGCGTATCCGCGAACGTATAAAACGCCTTATCTATCTATAGTATATCTACTCTATGTTATTCACAAACGACACAGTATTTTTTATGATCACTCCAGTTAAACAGTAATTAAAATCATCATTCTAACCTTCCGCAAATTGCTATGCCAAAGTCAACTTCATAAATTTTGAAATGAGAGATGAATGAGATAGACATTGTGACGTTTCACAAAATATTAGACTTCCTAATACAAAGCGGTCATCACGTTCATTTGTTCGGAAAAACGTCGCACCGAGAGACCACACCTTGTGGTTTTGTTGAACGCTTAGATAACAATTACGTATCAGAAGTACCAATCATCAGTACTGCAAATTTTTAAGTAACATTCTCACTTGCATCGCAATCTGTCAAAACGTAGGGAAATTAGAGGTGTTTTTGACAGCTAGCGACTAGCACTTAGCAAGCGCCTTCTGCGACTGGATAGGGGCAGCCTGCGAATGGTGGCGGGGACCAACATCGGCCACTGCTAACTGAATAAGCATCTCCACACGATAGGTATAACGGACAGTCCTCAGTGCAGAGCATGCATGGAGGAAACGGTATCACACGCGGCACAGGCGTCGCCAAGATACGCAGACAAACAATAGGGACACCGAATTCACTCACAGACATCCTGAACTCTTTAGGAGGACTGATCTGCTTCTGGAGGGAGGTTGGTTGATTGGAATGACGGCCGCCATGGCTCACGCACAATTGTCCAACATCAGGAAGTTTTGAAACCATACCCCAATAGATAGATAGATAGATAGACAGCTAGCGACTGAGATGCGAATGCCAATGTTGCTTAAAAATTAGTAGAATTGGCACGTAATCAATCCAAAACATTTTGAACTAAAAATCGTTAACGAGAATATAATGTAATTTTGTCTAGAGCTACAGAAGACGTAACCACACAAATCTAAATCTATCGAAGATACTTAGCAGCAGATTTAGGTCACTAGAATACTGAACCTCGGTCGAGCTGTCAAAGCAAATAGATAAACAGACGGACAGACAAACAAAGCCAATGTCACGTTCACTTTTAGTGTGAAAGAGATAGCGGATTAGTGAGAAATACGTGACTTCTAAACGTGACTTTTTAGTTTTGTAATAGGGACTCTTAAAAAGGTTTATCAGCTGGTGGACCTTTTATATTTTAATAAGAATCAAGATTTTAAAACAACTTTGAGTTCTTGGGCCTTGGGATTGAATATATTTGCTTCTTTTCATTCTGTTACTTGTGCTAGAGAACAAAACGACTGCATCTCCACTAATAAAAATTACTGCTTCTTTGGTTAAAAGCTTATTTCTGCATTAATAATATTCATCATCTTCTTGACCTGGTAATTTGTTTGGAGTAAGCGCAGCACTTCATTTTTCACCTTTTTCTTTATGATGGGCTCGTTGCAAGCCACTATCTCACTTGATGGTCAGCGATGATGTGGTTTTCGATGGAACACGCTTGTCTAGAAGTAACCTATTCAATGTTGACTTCGAGATCCTCAGGTTGTAGCTAAAGAATAGACCCCAACACGGAATTCCAATCCTCAGCTGTATCTATTTATCATTTCCATCATAATCTCAAAATTTACAATTCCCTTCTTCATTAGAAATATTGTACTGCAGAAATCCTTTACCTATTACACCAGGAATCCATCACTGTCCTCGAATATCTGGTCGAGATCAAACATTTGTTGAAACCCTAATCCCAGACAAGATAATTTCCAGTCTATTTCCACATATAATAAGACAATTGTTAACGCCATCATCATCAGGGCCAGGGTCACAGAGTTCAATGGGACGTGAACCATTGTGGACCAAGGTCGCACCATGGCGTCTGCGGGCTTTGGATGAAGTCGTTACTGTAATTGTTGTGGATTAATTGTTATGGAATAGTTGAGACTTAGTTGGTGGGATTTGAATCTACAGTTACACTTTTGTGATATTTTGAAGGTCGACCTTGCGTTTGGGTGACAGAAAATGTCATCATCTTTATTTGACTGGAAGAGAAGCCTAAGTCAGAAGGTACATTGTACCTTTGTACATGAAGTTTAAATAAATAAATGTCGACATAATCTCTGCTATTACGTTTGCTCAGTCCGAAATGAGATTTTCATATTGTCTTAACGTTTTAGCAATATTTTCATTGTGCGTACAGCTAAGGAATGGAATTGCCTGCCGGATTATGTATTACTTTAAGTCATGCATGAGTGAATAGGTTTTCTAAGTAAGCGTGCTCCATCTTCGACCACATCATCGCTTACTTACTCACCCATCAGATGAGAGAGTGGTCAAACACGAAAAGAAACATCATTATCAAGGGATCTTAACCGGTCCAAAGAGCCTTTGAAATATCCTATTCTTCTGTCAGGACTACGGTTGCTGGCTTAGTAAAGCCAGACTTTACTGAAACTTCAAAATGTTTTGGAATTGACTTACTGCTTCCAACTGTATGTCGACTCAGTTCTATTTAGAATTTTATACCATCCACTAGACCTTCTTTTTTCAGTTGCAGCATTTAAACAATGAAACTAAACTGTTTAAATCACTTTAGATTCTAGATACCAACTTATTTAGCAGTCTATTGTTACTTTAGTTTAGTGTTATGCTAATTCCCTTTCGAAAAGCTTTGTTTGCGTCTGATAGTTTAGTCTAGACTGCTAGATTGAGGGAAAGTTCCTTTGTTAAGCAAAATGGACGATTTTATTGCCATTTGTGTTTTATAGTCTGTAGTGATTCTTGTATTTCTTCATCTAATACATCTATTGGTATCAGGGCTTTGGACTAGCCGTAAACTTTCTCTAAACGTTTAATTTCCAACAGTAATCGAGGTACTTAAGATAGAAAATGTGTTATTTAATATCTTTTCTCTTGTAGTTAATATTGTTGGTAGAATGTTTTCTTGATTCCGAAGCTTTTTCTTTGTTACTGTTTTCGATGTTGCTAAACGTTTTAGTAATTGGTTACTACTAATTTAGATTTGTCCTTATTTAAGTCTATCTATGCAATATTTCCACCCATTCTCCTGACCTTATGCAAATGTAATTGGGGTAGTAGTCTTCTTCGTCCAGTCATCTCTATTTGCCTTTATCTCAAGAGTCAGTTTCTTCTAGCCATATCAACTTTAACACCTTCCATTTATCGTTTATTTGCTCTCCTTCTACCTTTGTAACCATCTTCAACCTCATCATCTTATTAAAGCAATAACTACAGTACGGAAACCAAAAAATAAGCTCATGAATGTGTGTCCTTAATTCGCGATGCAACCTCCTTTTTAAAGAACGATTAAAATTTTTCACCATTGTATCTGGCACACGGCAATTTAAATTTAATTATGGCGATACGCGTTTTTGTCCCATTCAACTGCAAGGTTATTGGTACTGACAATCAAGTATTTAATTTTGGAAATAAAAACTGGAAGTGAATTCTTTTGATTCCCTTTTTTAGCTGTCATCAGACTTACATTGTATCTTTATAATACATATTTAAAGCTGAAATTATCAGAAGAGCCTTGTGCCAACTTGAGCTTTTTATAGTTTCCAAATAATCTATTTGGTGCAGTTTTTTTTGTTCCGTCAACTCTATTAGCTACCATCTCAGTGTTAGCTTCCTCCCTAGCTTTATCACCTTTATTTATTTTATTTTCCTTTATTGGCCAACCAACAATTGTTTACACTGTAAGTATTTAAAGTAATAATAACTATAATCTCGCATGCCCCATAAACATATAAGATGTGCCACAAGCACTGTACAATAATATTAAGTCTAATTAGCCAAAAATACAAAAAAGAAACAAGTTTAAATTAACATAACGTGTTGGAATATAAAACTAACATGAAAAACAAAAGTAAAATTCAATAGAACAAAACAAACAAAGACACACCAAAACAGAAAAATAAAATTAAACATTACAATTAATTGCTCTATGAAACCTGGAGTATGAGTCGAAATGCACATCACACATATTCTCATCACAACTATTTAACAATTTGCAAAGACGAGGAACGACAGAGTTTGCACCAAGTATTGTTCCTTTCACACAATAGATCAATATTTTACTTGGTTTTCAGTTACCTTATCTTCATTAATACTTTTGTAAACTCTGATGGACTGATGTTTCTGAACTGAATTTCACTTTTATGCATTTGAACACAGTGAAGTTTATGGATTCAAAGCTCAGAACTAATTTAAAAGCGTTGACTTAATTATTGTTAACATATTAGCCTAGTTTTCAAATTGCGTGAGAAAAATATGATAAACTCTCATCTAAAATTATCTTTTCTAATATAACTTAATTTTTCTCAATTTAGAAACATAAAGAACCGAATTATGTTGAAAGAGCTCATTTCAAATTAGTTTTCACCAGTCAATGTTTAACATAATAAACTTTTGTACAAGCCCGTTATTTTCAAAATTAGTAGCATCCGTCATTTTGTACAACCATCGTGTAATGGTTCGTTATAAAAATCTAAGGTATAAGTGGAAAGCGTTATTATAAATGGTGAATTAAAAAAATCAACTGTTCCTCATATTTTGTCGAGTTATGCGAACAAATAATGCGGCCACTTATCAGAAGTTTTTAATCAACCTATATTGCCCCACTGCTGGGCGGTCTCCTCCATAGCCTTCCACTCTTCCGCCAGCGATTCCTAGGCCTTCCTCAGCGACGACGCCCGTCCTCTGGCTCTCATTGCGTAACGACTCTGGCCCATCATCCTACATATGTGGCCCGCCCAAACCCACTTCAGCCTGGAAGATTTACTGTCCACATCGGCGATCCCGGTTTTTGGAGCGAATCGTGGTATTGCGTATTCGATTTTTATTTTAAAATGGTAAAATTGATACAATAGCAAAGGTTGTTAATGTAAATGTACGAGTATTCAAAATCACCCAGTAGAGTACCCTACACGATTAATATGATTTGAAGATAATCTTCTAGCTGTTCTTACTCAAAAGTATCAAGAATAGAACACAAATCACTATCATTATTTTCCAAATTATTTTCATAAAATCCACTGTTGATACCCTATGACTCAAAACTTCATTCCGCTCCTCTCTTGTACCAAATCATCAATATTTATTAGCCGAGATACGCAATAATCACAACATAATTAAAGCGCCATGGGAACCAAAGGTCCAAAGAA
The DNA here is from genome assembly GCA_002192655.3 of Mamestra configurata. Lineage (NCBI taxonomy): Eukaryota > Metazoa > Arthropoda > Insecta > Lepidoptera > Noctuidae > Mamestra > Mamestra configurata. Next base: position 342,324 of record NDFZ01005399.1, on the reverse strand, counting down.
CCGGTTTTGTGACCTCAAACTGTGTTGCACCATTAGCTATAGTGAATTTGGACTTGGACAAGAACAAAGCTCTTTTGCTTGTAATGACTTTTACTGTCTTAGTACATCTATGAAAGCTCATTAATATTGTACTGTCCCATTGCTGTTGGCTGCTGCAAAGGGCTCCTTCTTCTCAATCCATTTCTTACAACTGTTTGTGCCCAGTCTCTCATGAAGCCGTGTTTGTCTCGCCATCTTCGACATTACAGCTTTTTGTAATAAGGTCAGCCTGTCAGCAAGGTTGTTAGTGGAGCTGTAGCCATACTATGACGTGCTAATGCCATCCAATTCCGATGATGTAAAAGGGATAGTGTTATTCGCTATGTATAGCTCCGTCTCCCTCTTAGAGCGGAATCATGATCGTTTTAAGACTTCATAGTAGGGCGCCTGTTTAACTTTTTGTACTTTTTACATTCATTTGCATTTATGTAACGAACGCCACAGTCCTGCAAAAAGCAATTGAATCGTTTGAACTGCTTATCATTACAGCATTAATTGTTAATTTTGTAGAAGTGACTCCATTATTGACGAAACTTGGAAGTACGGTTCTTTCAGAACACACTGGGCAGTCAGCCTCCCTAGTAACCTTATTGATTCTTTAACCAGGTATGAAAATACTATTCTCTCAGAAGAAGAACAGAAGAAGTCATTAAATATAGCTGACGCAAGCGTACGGTAGTAACAATTAAAAACGATGAACTTAAATAAACAAATGAAGTCCGTACCTCCAAAAGTGTTGTTGCCAAGGCTACTACAACAACGTTTGTCATAGATAAGCAACGCTAAAAAGCTAATAAAACGCCTCAACGTGTATAAAGGCAACAGGTTGTCAATCCATTACCAATCTATCTACTAGTACCACTGACGTAAGTAACACTTTCCGTCCAACGCCTTTTACGACTAGTTCTATTGATAAGGCACTGATATGGTCAACAGTTTGCTTTGAACGTATCTGCTAGTTATTGACTAGAATTGCAGCATTTAACTAGCACTTATGAGAATTTATTTTGAGAATAGTTCATTTAAAGTATCTATTCTAACACCTTCTTTGTTATTTCTGCATTCAATGATAAGACCTTACTATTCAGCAGCTCAGCTTGCGTTTTTCTCATTATGGTGTGCTTAAATACTTGGCGTAACATAAGCATTTCAAAGCATTACTCTCTTGATCGAAGCAACTGCAATCTGATTTCCAATATCCAATACTTGAATGTAGAAAGTCAGATGGCAGTTTAGATTACCCAGAATTGGAAACCAAATTCTTAGAAGGCTGCCAAATCTAAGTTTTACAAGAAAGACACTACTTCAAACGATGGTAAAATCAGTGCTGCGTGACAAATATTTTCAACAGACTACAAATCATTATTTTTCTAGGACCTTGGGATATCCCATGATCCTCTCAAATAACTTACAAGTCAACCCACCCACTAAGATCTCTATCCTTCCAAAACACGATATTTTCACTACCAAGTACATTCCTATAATTAATAACCCATCTCAAACCAGGAAGACGATACTTATGGCACTGTTAGTTAAAAATAACCAAAGATTTATTGGTTCAGGCCTTCCGTCCGTCCGTCCCTTTGATCTTAAAGCCGTTATTGTAACTGATAGAGGGTAGTTGAAATGTTTTTTGGGTACTGTATGTTATTGGTCTGGATTAGACGGTCAATTGATGATTTCTTTATTGAATTGTGCTTTGTTTATTAGTTTGTTTTCACTGTAAGGTAACGTGTGATAGATTTGTTGAAATGATTTGGCAAATAGAAATAGATCACTAGTTCGTTCTCCTTAGTCGTGTTAGAGATGGTTATAGTGTTAATGTAGATAGATATGACATTAAAGGAATACCAAGGAAATGATGATTACACTATGTATATGATAGGTGATATGTCTAGAAAGGTGACTACTGAAATGACGACGAATAGAGACAATTTGTGTCGATCCCAGATAAATTTGGAAAAGACAAAGTTGCAACAGCAGTGCGAGTAAAAATTGATATTGATCTATTGTAACTTCAATGTATTTATATCATCATGCTACATTTTAAGGACAACCAGTTTCTTTGAAGAGGTTAATATGCTGGAAAAACCCTTGAACTAGTTTTTATATATATCCATTCATAATGGCAGTTCATTGCACTCATCGTCTAGCAATCCAAAATATAAATAGTTACGACTTTTGTTTGAATAGCAATGCCAATTTTTATCAAATGCAAAAGCTCACTTCTTTTATTCTTCTTCATTTTGTCTGAATATTTGTTTTCTAGTAAATAATCTAATTATTATTGGTTCCTTAGAGTTTCTTGCACGTTCTTCTCCTTGGATATCCACGTTTTATTAAAATTCTGACTAACTGGCAGATTGTTTGCGAATTAAAAAATGTCCGAAAATGAATGCTTTGACTTTGAGACGTCTTAAACCTCTACTAGGTAATGTATTTTCTTCAAAATACCATCCCCTATCAAAAATCCATCATCATAATTCTCTGTAGCGCTTCCAGGCTATCCTGTGCTGACCTATACGGTGTTACAGTATAAATACCCACTCCACAGGCTATCGGGTCGTGTCGTATCTCTCCGACGTGTCTCGTAGTGTCACAATGTCAGCCTGCGGTATCTTGTTGGGCTGTGTTTATGTAGACGCTTTTGTAATGTATGGCCTGCCGGTCTCCTGTAGAAGTTTGAATAATGCTGTCTTTTGCAAATGATTTTGGAAAATGGTGTTTCAAGATGAGTTGTTTTTTGTTTTTTAATGGAAAAAAGTGTTTCTGAAGTAATTTTGTAGGAGATAATCTCTGTTAAGTTCTGTTCCGATCACGAAAATTCTTTCAACTATAGAAATCTACACTTGCGCTGTGTCATAGGCCTAACATCCTCGGAAAAATCCACGGTTCCTATAGGTTACGCCAGTGTTTCCCAAACATTTTTCTGCTCAGGGCCCGGTAATTTGCACACTGCCTCTTTGTGACCTACTCAATACTTTCAAACTCCCTCCCCCGTTGGTTACATCAAGTAAAATAATACGAAGTATGTTTATATTAATATTAAAATATTTTTCTAATATTTCGGTATAGATGCGACCCGGTATTTTACTTTGATGGCCCGGTACCGGGTCGCAAACTCGCGACCCACCAAATGGGAAACGCTGAGTTAAACGCCACTGGAGTGATACTGTAGTTTTAAGTAAAGACTACAGTTATCGTTGATACGATTATCAGCTGTAGTTACTTTAAATAGGGTTTGTTTTATTTTTATTTTATCATCTGGTTGATATCATACGTCTGTGAAGATTCGCGAGACATTTTTTTTATTGATAGGCACAATTGATTTTGACCTTGAATAAAATCGTATTTAGGCTGAATTTTTTGAGGCCACAAGATTACAATAATATTGATAGTAAGTAGAGAAATGAATAAAAAATTGTGTGTTAAGTACGTAGTCGAGGAGGGTTCACCTTCTGTAGGGGCAGGGGTTCACTTCCCGTTTGGGGACAAATATTTGTTCAGGCACTGGATTCTGTATGTTTGTCTACATCTATCTAGTAGACTTTGAGGTTATTATTTCTTGTTTTAACATATCCGAATCGAGTGCAATGAACTTTGAGTTATGTCCCTGTGTAGTTTCAGGAACCTTTAACAAGTAATAAAAAAATATTTAACCCCAAATTCTGCCTAAAATAACCAATATAAAAGATCATAACAGTACTAAAAATATATCGTCCACAAATAATGTGTATTCTGGCAATAAACTCGTTTATTACTGGCCATCATTTAGATGGCAACACTTAAAGAGTTGGGGAGAATGCCATTAACGTTTGATGCTCGCTGTGTTTGCATTTCGAATAGTAATTTATCGAATAAATGTTTCTGAATGATTATGGCTTGTACGAAGAAAAGATGGATGGATTTTGTGAGAATTGATATTTCAAATCGTTTATTACAGTCAGTAATGTACACGTATAGGTGGTAAATATTTTAAAGAGAAATAATTATGGACCCTCTGGGGCACGGGAAAATTTTAAATAAAGATTCCAATAATTATTTTCCTTGTGAATCTATTAATGAAAATAAAGGGAGTCTATGATACCTAGCGTAATGGTTGACCGGACGGAATGGAAGAAGAAAACGTGTCTTGCCGACATAAGTAACATATCCAGGGACAAGGGCAGGTGGACCCACGGTATTCTATTTTCAATTATGAATTTTATTCTACTTACGTATTTTTTTATAGGCTGCCAGTCTTTACTGGACCTTTTGATTAAAAACTACAAGACTACTCATGAAATTGAATATTCGTAGATCTGAGGGCCAATTCCACTTTGACAGTTTCGGGAAGCTTGATGTGCTGGCATCTGTACTGCAGATGCAAACTCGAACAATTTAAATTCGAAAAGAATCTCGAACATAAATAAATTAGCATGAAATGGTTATTAGTTAGTCTATAACAGTCATGTATAACATTTATAATGTCTAAAATTTTTTATGTTCGCAATTAAATGCATGGCTAAATCAGATTAGTTTAGTAGGTGTTCGGTAACGGCTTATTTTATTGGTAGGCCTGCTTTTAATTATATGATTGATTCTACATATGGCTCGAAATGTAGACTAATGATTTATGTAGAAGAAACAACGGGTCTTAGTAACCTGTAAGTAGGTGCGATAATTTTGGCTGTTGATGTTCAATGCCTGTGGTCAGACGAGGTTAAACTACGCAAATATTTATGTAAGTTAGTGAATAGATGTTTGTTAAAATCTATTTCCGTTAGTTAAGCAAATTGTGTGGCAGTAAATTTCAGTTTAAGTTTGAAAAATATTTATTAAATTATTTGATTTCTTTATCATCTTCTGCCTAGCCTTTTTCCCAACTATATTGGAGCTTCTAGTCAAGTCATATTTGATTGCTGCTATATCAAATCAAAATTCAGAACATAATAATGCCCTGTATCGGAAAATAAACTATAATAGTCGTTAAAATAATCTACCTACCGCTCTACAGAGACAAAATGCACCGCCATTATGAAATATTTAAAATGATTTAACGGGAACGTATTCGAAAAAAAAATAAGCTTCGTATTTTGAAAAGATGATCAGGAAGGAATCTCGATTTGTAACACGATTTCGAGTAGAGATTTTTCACCAAACTGACATTCGAATCGAAATTTACTTCCCTCAACTTGAACATTGTACTAGAATACGAAGCTCAAATAACTGACATTCATTCAGGCTTTGTAATATTTTAATGGTATTTTTCCTTTCCAGATTTAAACGAAAAAGTGCCTGATTAACAAGAAAGGAGTGCCTTCAGTGATAGTGCCAGTGTTTTAACAGTTTTTGATCAGTTTTAGTAATATTTTTATTACTAAGTGAACTGTAAAGTGTTTCTATTTGATTTCTAAGTGATATTTAGAAGACCAGCACTATGGAGCTAAGGAGATTAACCATTTGTATGGCGATGTTCGTGTTAGCGATGTCATATTGTTCAGGTGAGCTGTTTTCTAACATTTTCCGGCCTTTCGAGACTTCTTGAACATTAGCTTTTTACAATAATTGCACTTTTACTTTAGACCCTTATAATGAATGTTGTACATAGTGTAAGCCTATAATTGGCGTACATACCAGCCCTTATATTTAAATTTTGTTTTTTACACGTGGTTATGTATATGTATACCTACTGCTGTTGGTGTACCCAATAATAAATACAAAACAAAATGCTCAATCAAGAGCACTATTAAGGATTTACTAAAAACTGGGTGTATTCTCCAAACAGGTATTTTTACAAACAATTTTTACAATCTCTTATTTATTTTCCAAATGATTCATTCCGTGCAGAAAAGCGGTTATTCACCGGACGTTTACATCGTCAAAAATGAACCATTGTGTAAACAGTTTCTCACACCACTAAAAAACCCAAAAAACGGATGACACAAAACCTACAAAGCCATAAAACTTTAGCCCAGTAATCTAGACAGTAGCATCATCAAAAATAAAACAATACCAGGAAATTTAAAGTTCTAGGATGAGTAACAGACAACTTTAGAATTCTGGGTCGATGTGACCAGCGAACTGTGAGCACGTAATGACAGTTGTAAATTAGGAGGTCGAGTTTTTATAGCAAAAAAAAAAACTGAATGTCTTTAGGCTTGTATTCAAAGAATGATGTTCAAGATTTGAATTTCGAATTCAAACTAGATTCGAATAGAGATTTGTATGGAATCTATCAGTTATGACTCGAGATTCATTTTTACGCTTTGCGGTGGAATAGGGACACCTTAATATTGCAGAAATAAAAACAGTATACCTACACTGACCTGACCTGATCTTTCTTAATTGAGAATTTGAAGTCGAGACCTTTTTTTCCTCTTTGGCTAAGCTGATGTCGACTATACTGCCAACGTCAGATGGTGACAGCATGAGGAACTTAATCATCAAACCAGAGTTTGACAACTTCGAATTCTCGATTGAGAAACCGAGGGTGACTTATAATGATCAAATACTGATGACAGTTAGTAATGTGTACTGCTTATCGTGTGTTACTTTACAAAGTGTTACGAAAACAAACAAACGATATTTTTCAGTGTTTGTTCAGAGAGTCAGATACTTAAGTCCTGTTATTTTCACTTGAGAGGCTATTGCTCCGAACGGTTAGAAGTTACAGTGTTGATACATCATAGGGATAATATTTGATGATCCCTTCAGTCAGTGTGAAGTGAAATATATATGTATGTAGATAAAAGAAGATATTCATTCTGTATTATAATATTTATCATTCATTAAAAATCAAAGAAATTGCTTAGAAAAATTCTGAAAAAATAATGTTTCATTTATTTCATGAATTTCTAGACGAAATTACACTTGAAATAACCAGAACTTTTGTGCTCCTCTTCTATCTGTAGAAGACACAATATCAAACAAAGGTTACGGTAAAAGGAGTCTAAAAAATCTTGTCTAAAGTTAAACAAAAAAATAAAGAGTTACGAAACCCGTGCCTATTTTTAGTTAGAGTCAACAGCACTTTGAAGGTTAAGCAAGTTAATAATTCACTCGCACGGCCATTCAGACAATTTCTGAATGAATAAATACAAATGAATGATGAGCGGGCGCGGTTTAACATTTTTAAATGGAAGGATTTTTTTAATGTATGTCGATAGGAAAAAAAACAATTCTTTTCCGTGATCAAAATCTTGATAAGACTGTACTTTATTTTAAACTCACTACCTAAAGTAGCCTTTGACCAGTTTGACCGTCTCCAAGGTCTCATCTCTACCAAAATTTGTCAAAATAGGTTCGGCAATTTAGGCGTAATAGCGTGTTTAATACCTATTAGTTGGGATTTAAAACCTAACAATCTTTGCTAAGCAAATCAATTCTAAAGCTGGGTACTGAGCGGTGTTACGGGCCGTAATGTAACATTCGCAGCGAGCATTTTATGTTACGCCGTGTATACGTACTGACTGCACGAATGCTCGCTCGGTCAGAACCCGCCTAAATTCTATCAAACTTCCAGCTTATTCAAGTTTCTTTGTGTCCAAAATTGTGTACCTAAAAATTCGTTCAATCAATCGTACTTTCATTGTAGGCCAACAAAACAAATAAAAGCAAGCTTACATTCGAAGTGCAGACATTTTAAGTGCAGTATTAACACAGATACTCATAACGGTACCCTAATTGCAAGCTCTCATTGACTGCCGCTGTCAAAATGATTGTCTCGACGCCTGTCAGCTTGACAGATGTCAACTCGAGGGTTCTTTAACGTGTGCGCTTCGGGAAATTAGTTCGTGGGTCATGTGATTAGGTTTTTTTGAGGTCGGAAGTAGATGGGAGAAAGGAATGTGGTGTTTTTTTCGTATATAATATTTTTGTTCACTATTATCTATTAATAGTTTTTTTTTTTTGTGTTTCGTCAAACAAATTCCGTCTTTATTTTATTCTGATACAATTGATTGATTAATAATAATGTGGGCTTAATTCTAGCCAGTAAAGATATTGATATTGTCTATTGCAGTTCAGCAAAAACTAAAACCTACATAAACTTTTTTAAGTCGGAAGTGTATTTGATTCAAGGCTAGTTATTTGAATAGACTATAAACTTGATCTCATTATCATTGTATTACAGATACTTCTAGATATTTTTTTGCCAGTATGCACTTGAAAAAATATTGATCGATGATTGATGGTTAACGTTTTGTGATGTATATTCCCATAGACAATTATTGAAATTCTGTTTTTAAAAATTCAATTTCATTACACAATACACACACAGAACTAAAAAGTATTTTGTTTTTTTTTCTTGTTAACAAAGTGATGTTCCAGAACAAGTTCTATAATGTTGACATTTTAACTCAGACGTGTTTATTCTGTCTGGGTTGAAGAACGTGATAATTTTCCTTCAATATCTGTAATTTATTTATTTAAATTGCTACGTTGACTGGTAATGACTTGAATTACGATGAATAATTGTCTGATTGGTTAGGTTAAACTGCAGTTATCGGTTATCTTGGTCAAGAGAGTTCCTACCTTCATAAAGATTTTTTTCCTTGTAATAAAAACTGGGTTCAGTTCATAGATGAACCTTATTTTTATTCTTTCAAATATTTTTGATTTTTTGAGAGATTGTTCTACACTATTTCCTGGTACTAAAAAAACAAGGTCTGTTTCAGATAAACTACCTTAATCTTAAGATTAGATATTACCGAATTAATATTGACAGTACTTATCCATTTTTCAATTATAGAAAATACAGATTTAACCCAATGCTTGATAACTTTTAATTTCTTCCTTTTGGCAATTTTTGTTTTTTTTTTTATACTATGTTGGGGTTGGCTTCCAGTCTAACCAGATACAGCTGAATACCAGTATTTTGTGATGGAGCGACTTCCTATCAGACCTCCACAATTCAGTAACTGGTACCCCTTGGCAAGTTTCAGATTTTCCCCTTTATAAGGACCTCCCCTTTATGATGGCGACACGGTTGGCGCAGTGGTTGAGCGATCGGCTGCTGCGCTGCGTGTCGCAGGTTCGATTTCCGCACGGAACAAATATCTGTATGACCTACAGATAGTTGTTCCGGGTCTGGCTGTTATTCCTAGTGTGGGGCAAAGTTTGAAATAAAAAAATAAGGCATAGAAAACCGTAAGTGGTAGGAAAACGAAAGTAAGTATAAAATATTTTTATATGATTGTTAAGATTTTTTTAACTTATGAAATCGCTGGAAAATAGTCGTTGACGTAAAAAATATCAGTAAAAATAAACAGTACCGCCAACAATACAGATAACAATAAAAATAATTTTGCCGGTGTGCCTCTACCTTAAAAAGGGTTAAACCAATTATTTATCTTAGTTGTTAATTTCCTGGCCCTGCATTTCTTGTTATACCTACTCGAAACAAATAAATTAAGCAGTGTCCCCTATAATCATATCGACGCACTTACAATTTATTTGCACGCCAGTGTAATGGCGATAATAAATATGTAAGGTACTCATTACACGTCATTTTTCGAACCAATTATCTCCTTCAATGCTGTCAGCTTTTTTATAAGGCCTTAATGGCGTCTTCAGACTGCTAGGCGGCCATTTTTTTTTGCAATATTTGTATTGATCAGCAATACTTTTTGCGTGAGATTCTTTTCGGTGATTCATCATTGTTTATAAGGTTATGGCTTATGAAGTCATTTATCAAATTAAATTTTTTATAAGCTACTTACCTCTAAGCTTTTTAATTGATAGAGGTACTTTAGAAATTTCAAGGAGTAAGCAAATTAATGTAAAAGGGTACGATGGGGCTGGCGTATCTTCGATAAAAGCCCCAAAACAAAATAGATAAAAAAAAAAAAACAATCCTGCCAATGTTCGGTTGCCAAGCAAAATTCATTTTGGATACTGCGTCCTTTTGATCGGTTGCTTTTCATTCGAAACAAATATGAAGACGGGAAAAGCCCACAGCATTAACAATAACAAAAACATTAAATACCGGTCTTATCTCTGGCCTACAGCGCACGCAGAGGTGGCGCCCTCTTCCACGCAGTCGCACATGATCGGAATACGTAAGGATTAAATACACCTTGGTGTTGGTCCTACGGTGATGCTGGCTTTTGACCTTCACTTCACACTATTACTATTTTTATTATATTAACGGAGACTAGTTTTAGTTTGATGTTAAGGTCCTCGTTCAAGCTATCTCTTCCCTTACACATGGATAGATTTTTAACCGACAAAAAAAGGAGGAGGTTCTCAATTCGGCAGTTTTTTTATGTTTGTTACCTCATAACTCCGTCATTTGTGAACCGATTTGTAAAATTATTTTTTCATGTGAAAGTACATACGTTCCGATTAGTCCCATAGAAATTTCATCAAAACCGGTTCAGTAGTTTGGTTTTTAAATCAAAATAGCTGGAGGAAATAGAAAATATATCATCCAAGTAGGTATACGAAATTGCGTGTTTTGCTTTCCTGTGACTTTCCAGTGGTGTTGTTAAGTGTACCACTAAAAAGTGAATAATAAAAAACATTTTACGAAAAAATACAACCGACTTCCCAATATTGTTTGTTTTATTTGGAAGTCGGTTCTTTTTTGTAAAAAAGTTTTATTATTTATGGTACACCTCATAATACGCACAGGACAAACATTAATAAAAACAAGTATGCAATGGGCAGTCTTATCGCACCGGGAATCTCTTACAGGCGACCTTTAGACGGATGATTCTCGTGGAATCGTGTATTTTCCGGGTTGAAAAGTTTAAGGAATTTATGAATGAAAAAAGGTCTTACAAGCAAGCAAGTGATTTCCTTTCTTCGTTATAGCAGTTTAGTTAAGATACCACAGCTTGTCTAGAAGTAACCTGTAAAAGAATAAGAAAAATAATAACCTTGAACGCGTAGCTGAGAATCACCCAGGGTAACGAAATTTGTTCGAAAGAGTCAACGCGGCTCTGGAACGCAAAGGGCATTTCGAGGAGCTAGGTTGGGTTTCGGTCAGTCTGACACTCCCTAATAAAAAGCTGAGAATCTCAGATCTAACACAACTTGGGACAAGGCCTCCACACTACTCCCAAACACTGTAACTCCAGAATCAGATTCAACAGTGGCGACCAGAAAAATGAATCGATCAATGAATCAATGAAGATCTTCGACGCTCGGAGAAACGATTTAACTGTCTTGGTTCCACAGCACAACTTCTAAGTTTCCCAACATCTCCTTATCATCATCATCATCATATCATCCGAAAGACGCCACATGTTGGACATAGGCCTCGGGGGCCATAATCGCCACGCTTGGCAGGCGGGTTGGCGATCGTAGTGTAGCTGTTGCCCATTCTCTGGTGAGTCCCAAATTCGTCTCTTACGATACCCACGGGAAGTGATGGGACATCTCCTTATGTTATTACTATTTTTCTCCATAAAATAGATATCTATACCTCCACATTTTATTTACCAGTCCACCGATATCGCCCCACAGTTCTCAGGGTTCAATAAACCCATACAATTAATTAGCACGGTATTATCGCCGGTACATTTGTAGTTGTCACCGGCGACGTCTGAAGTTTGGAGGCGGCATTTATCAAGCGACTTTCTTTTGTTTCTCTTGTGGGCCGGCCGCGCGTGAAGTTTATAAAATGGTGTTTTAATAGGTGAAGGTATTTAGAGTGAATTAGTTATTTCGTTTGAGCGGAAGATTGATGCACATTATTATTGGAGAATAGAGAAGAGATCGTAGCGCGTACCAAGTGTAAGCGTAGCGTTTCCGTAGCCATTGGATTGCGTATGTTTCGTAGTCCCATGGCGTTTACGCGGCGATTGCGTAGTGTTGACTTAGCTATGTTGCCAATTTATAAAATAAAATCCGGACAAGTGCAAGTCGGACTTGTACACGAGGGGTTCCGTACCATAAACCGAAAATATATTTAATTTTGAATTCGATTTTATTATTTGCTGTGAAATCGGCAATAGAAAAATACATACTTACTCTGTAAAAATTTCAACTGTCCTGGTACGGTTCATTCGATACAGACCACAGACAGACGGACAACGATGGCTCTACTTACAACAAAAATATTTCCACAAACCAAAGTACCGCATCAAATTCCCTTCATACATTCACGGCTATCATCAAAACGGGCTTGGCAGCGTTCATGGTTATCAGTCACGCACATTTCGTGTTTTACTCGAAATTCTTAAAACCTGTAATAACCAATGATTAGTGAGCACACTTAGCTTAATTTGGTTTCGCTGAAGACATTGGCGATTAGCAATCTGCAGTGATATTAAGAACAGTAGTAAGTATTCATTAACACATTACACGTACACAAACACATTCATACACATTGTTTCAATAATATCTGTTTATTCTTTTATTTACTTTATTCAGATGCTATATGTAGGTATATATGTAAGAATATTACTATATTAGATTGATTCAAATGAACCGCCACTTGTCCATTGAAAGGTACATTAGAAAACCAGCGTCAGACAGCATCAGTCTGTCTGACATATCCATAGAAATATAAAAAACAGGCATATCTCCTTGTTAAACTATGGACATATCGCTGAAATGGACCTTTTTAGTGCAGCCGTGAGACACACACTTTGTTCTTAGCATACCTACATTTTTTTTATTTTTTTATTTCTATGTACCGTGCGTGTTTCATGTAAGTTCTAAATAAATATTATTCTTTCTTTCTGATAAATAAAATTGAGACGTGATTATTTATTTACTAACTTTTGCCCGGGACTTCGTACGCGCATATCCCGTGTTTTCCCGTTCCCGTATAGCCTATGACCTGCCTCATGAATGGGGCTGTCAAGTGCAAACAGAATTTTCCAAATCCGACTGGTAGTTCCAGAGATCAGCGCGCTCAAACAAACAAAAAACTATATTATATAACTATAGATTATTACTACTACAGACAACGACAACATTATTATATTTATCATACAAAACTCTGCCAGAAAAGATGTTAACAAGAGATCATTGAGATACGAATAAGAGTACAATGTACAATATGATAAAAATAAAACAAAAATGTCAAAGATGTAAAACAAAGTACATTAAATTAATACTTTGCCAGGACTGCCAAGGTTGCGGATTTTTTTCGAAAGAGTCACCGCGGCCCTGGAACACAAAGGGCATTTGGAGGAACACGGATGGGTTTTAGTCAGCAGGAGTCTGACACTCCCTTCCCCTCCACCTAGAGCGGAAGAAGTCATTTGATGACAGACACAGACATCAAAAAAAAAAAACCAAAGCGACGTTGTTTTAAATAATATAGAGACGATGACAGTATTTACTTTGTAACGCTACGTCATGTGTTCAGCCCCGCCAAGCCAAGCCAACGCCAAGCCAATTTGCACTTAACGACTATTTGGAGCCAAATTGTCCGCCAAGCCAGCAAGTGACAGTAAGTGACGTCACATCCGAACGCCGAAGGGTATAAGTACTCGGATCGCTCGTTTTTGGGTCTCCAGTTCGATCCAGCCCGTCCCTAGCTGTCCTCCCCCCAGCGACGCCCTAAGCCGAGGCCCGTACCCCACAGGGGGTGCCCTTAGCGTGTATGATTTGTAAGTTTTTTAAAAGCCCTGGCTGGAGGCTTTAATATTATATTAAGGCCACCACAGGCAAGCCCGGTTAAGCAGTCGACAACCTTATAGGTTGAACTACGAGAAGCCACTCACAAAAAAAAAAAAACGTTTTGGGTCTCATTCTGCTGCCGTACATAAGCTAAGTCGAAACTCCGTCCAACTGTATAAAATTATAATAAATATTTGGTGATTATTTTTCAAGTGTAAAGTTTATTACTTCATTCCCGTTTTAACTTATTTCTTAAAATTTTAGAGTTAATTTTAAATTCTTGTATCGAGAAACTGTTAACATTCTGAGAACAAATAAAATGTATGGCGTGTGGTGGCAGGTTGCCATCTCCATAGTACAACTTGTAACTGTAAATATAAAGCGACATTTACACTGTTGCATGAATACTACTTGACAATCAGCCGGTCTATTCTATTTAATATCTCACGGTGAAAACATAGATGAAGTGAACTGTCATTCACCAGTGACGATGCACGGATTGAAACTCAGTTGCTCACTTCACCCAAGTTTTCGCAGCGAGTTTACAGAATCAACTGTTGACTTGTTCACTTATTTAATCTTTTCACTGAAACAATTAAGGGATTTGATCACATCACTTTCTTATTTGATCAAATTTCCCATCATTTTCCTGCGACATTATAATCTCTCGGAGTTTGAATTTAACGGAAAAGCTAACAGATTTCTAGTAATTGCAGTTAAAGCAAAGAAAGTTACTTGTCCCAAAAACCAGTTAAATAAACGCACAGGGGTACTATGAAGTCTTAAAACGATCATGACTCCGCTCTAAGAGTGAGACGGAGCCATACATAGCGAATAGCACTATCCCTTTCACGCACGTCATAGTAGGTCGGCTGAACTGTAATCCAAGTGAAAAGGTAACTTAAAACAATACCCCTTATTCTTTGCTCGCCACTATGGCCATATAAATTACATTTGACTAATTAATGAATGTAAATAAGTTCATTAAAATTCTACGTCCAAGCCTACAGCATGCATTGTCTTGAAACATTTAATTAATTGCAATTACGTATTTGTTACATGTTGGTGCGTAGTACTGTTAACCTATTTTGTTTATTACTTCTTTGATACATAGACAATAGAGTTGCAGTGTGGTCTATAGTTTGCGCGGCTTAATTTGACACTGACAGTGCATTTTGACAGCTAAACAATGTTTGGTGCACCGTGTTTGTCAGTTTAATGCAATCATTTATGTTTTTCAATCGTGAAATTGATGCTCTTGTGAATAAGATTGTTTATGTAATGAGGACATTGGTATTTTTTTTATTTACTTTATTATACTTTATTGTCAACAAATTAAAAATACATACAGAAAATTGTAAACTTAAGAAAACATAAGTACTACACACCTATAAATATTAGTGAAGTGTTACTGGTATAAATATTATTTAACAAAAATTAACGAAACTTTGTCCAAAACCGTCAGGAAGATGACCTCATCTACCTGACATTCTTGGACAAATTTATTATTTGATGATTAAACCATTTAACTATGTTTAGGGTTCCGTACCCAAAGGTAAAAACGGGACCCTATTACTCGGATTCCACTGTCCGTCTGTCTCTCACCAGGCTGTATCTCATGAACTGTGATAGCTAGACAGTTAAAATTTTCACAGATGATGTATTTCTGTTGCCACTATAACAACAAAAAATGAAATTAAATAAAAAATAAAAGGCTTACGGTAGGGAACCCTTCGTGTGCATGTCCGACTTGCACTTGGCCAGTTTTTTGGGTTTTCGTTCATACCTAGTCTATTCTTCAAGACACTTTAAAGGCAAGAAGGAGAGATAGCACTGCAGGTAGTAGGAAAGTATTGTTATTCAAGCTCTTGTTATACTACGTTTTTTTATTTGTCTATGGTAGGCGCCCGATAAACTTGCAATAAAGTACATTGACCTTTCCCTAATATCCCTTCGTAGATACCCGAACAATATATTATGAACCGTTTTTTATTAAGTACTAGAGAACGTAAAGGATCACGATAGAAGTTGATTCAGGACAGCTTTATGTCTTTATTTCTGTTTTTGATACCCATCAAGAAAGTCAATAAATGTATGTGGGTCAATGACCGTTATTGCACATTTATCTGGTATCTACCATCGTTGTTAATTCAAATCTATATTGTAGTTTTGTCGTGAATAAAATAAATACTAAAACCATACACAATATAAATAGTTCTTGCACCCATAATTTCAAACTGGAATAGTTTAAGTTTATTTAATGTCGCTCTGTAGCCATAATGTCGAAAGTAAAATATGACGAAACTATTTTTATAGTAGGCAGATAGAAGACAAACTTGTTTTTCGACAAACCGGAATCTCATCTTGCATAACGCTCTTGATTTGATAACGCCTGACTGATAAGAGACTAGTCGCTATCTCCGAGACTTTCTTTGCAAACAACTTGGTTTATTCACGTAGTCCATAAATTATAGGACCTATTTTAGAAGATATCTCCATTTAGGTCGTGAATGGAAAGGTTCAGTGACATGGCATTGAAGAGGCTTATTTTTATGTTTTTCACAGGAACGTGGGGATTGGCACAAGAGGTATTTTTTAGCAGCAGTGGACGAAGTAGGGTTGTGGATGATGATGATGATGCTTATGATGTTTAACAATCGACAAGTATATAGTTCATATGGTGACATTACTGTTGTAAGTCGCCAAACATATAGTTTTGTTAGCGGTGGGTATGGTAGGACAGTCCACAGATTTTATTTGGAATCACAGATGTCAAGAAGATCGTGAAAGATAATGGAAAATAATTTGTAAAAGATCTTTTAGCAAAACAAAAAACTCTTTTTTATTAGCTAGCACTATTCGCTGTGAAAGTCTCCTCAATGTAACATTGCAATGCATTTTGGTTGCATCTGCAAGTTATAGTGAAGTCACAACAATAAACAAACACAAGAGCGTCATTCATCACTTTCAAGATGTCAAATTTACGTTCCATTCCTGGTAAAATAGTTGAAGTTTTTCAAATATAATTTAACGATTGCAAATTTTACGGGGTTTTATACACATAATTATTTTGTTTTGTCACAATGTTTATTTTGGTGTAGTTTAATGACTAGTTTATTTTCTTAAAACACAGAATAAAATGTATTGCATAATCAAAAATGTTCGTTTAACGGAACGGTCGGGAGATCGCTTGCAATCTGTATCAAAAAAACACAAACGATTGCATAGTTTTGTTATTGGCATGTGGATTGGAGATCGATCTTACAGTATACAGGAATCTAAGATTGACTGTATCGTTGGATCAGAGATACATTATTAATTTTGGGCGTAAGTGGACCTTGTAGGTTATCTTAAGTGATTCCTAATTTTCTTCGGCCAAATCCTTAGGTAAAATAATAAAACACTGTCGCCCAACCTTCTAATCATTATTATAATTTGGCACATAAAAATACGTAAAAAACATAATTAAGTAATAAAATATTATCACACACTATAAATATTGCAAGATTACGCGATATTTTGCAATCTGACTAGCTAAACGACATTCCTAAACGAAGTGCCGGCTGTCATTCTGTCATCAAAGTTTAGTAATATAATTATTTTAATGATGTAACTTCGATTATGTCAAGATGGATAGTAACGATGTTAGTTTGAGCGTGGGTGGGATGGGATGCCTTGGGGCAATAATGAACTGTTTAGAAATATGGATTTATAAGCTGTTAGGTTAAAGTTGTTGGTTTTTGCCCTTGACATGATAAGCGTGTGTTTTATTAATAGTTGTTTTAGGAACTGGCAACAGTTACAATTAAAATTCTTCCACTTTATGATTTTCAAAATTGTGCCTTTCGTAGTGTCTTAGAAGTAGTAGGAGAAAAAAAGGGAATCGTCACTTGTTTTCTGTTTTTCTAATTATAACATTTTTGACATCTGTCACGTCTGTAGCATATAATCGTTGCTAGCAAGTTTATCTCTTAGCACTAAGTAAATCTATTTATCTTTATGTTACATCTGCTTTGATACTCCTTGGGGACAATTGAAGAAGCTGCTTACTGCCTATAGCCACCAAAACGTTGGGATTTTTACGTATTCATGTTCAGGTCAGCCTTCCCTGTACTTTGTCCATCAACCAACTTTATATCAAACAATGCTTGTCTTAATATCTACAAGTTTTATTGCTTTAAATTATCAAGCTTTCCACTAATAGGCATAGAAACAGCGATAATCTAATTAGAGCAAACGCAACTTATCAAATTTCGTTCGCAATATTTCGTTCCATATCCATATTCATTTAATCCAAGATAATGCATCGAATCAAAATCGAATCGCACATTCATGAATCAGGACCGACGTATATCGGTTGATTGATTGATGAATCCATTAAATCTGAATCGGTATTGTTTATATTGTAATTTCATTGTGTGTGGTATCGTTATTACTCTTGTAATGAATTTGAGCGACCCAATTCTGTTGTTCCATTTGAATAATACGGATGTATTAAGTGAACCGTTTTTGGAACTAGATTATTATTATATACTTAATTGTAGACCGATTATAACATAAAAAGAAGACTACAAACTAAAACATATGTACATGGGGCGGCCTTATCGCATTCCGTGATCTCTTCCAGGCAACCTGGAATGGACAGTAATTGCCTGGACATAAAATGGGGCTGTCATCGGTGCAGCACTACTTTAAATACAATATATACACAGATTAATACGTATTCTTAATAGGCATATAGATTTTACTCTTTTGGTCAATGTCAATTTGTCTTTTCTTACCTATGTTGGATTCCATCTTGATTATATGGATTGACAGCTCACCTCGTGATCACTTCACCCAAGCCTTCACTTCGACATTCTCGGATCGAACTAAGTGTTACTGGGATTTACAGGAACTTCTCAGTAGCAGCACGAAGTCTGGATTTGTTTATGCCAATAGGCTTACATCCTATTCCATGGGAGGCGAAATGAGGATTCCCCCTCTGCCTTAACCTTTTCTGTGGTTGGGATATCATTAAGTAACAACTCCCGCTTTGGGTGTAGCGGAAGGGAGTGTCAGACTCTTACTGACTAAAACTCACCCGTGTTCCTCCAAATGGCCGCGGTAACTCTTTCGAACAATTTCGCAACTCTGCCTAACCTTGGGGTATACAGGCATGATATTATGTTTATAGGTAGTTAGCCGTCTATATGCCGGTCGTTATTGGTGGATTCTCAAGAGGATTTACAACCGCGCATCCAATGTGGTACCGGTGTAATGGCTGTCGCTAAAATTAGATTGAATCCATGTTATTTACGTGCGTGGAACGTCCATTAAATTGAATGTCTGAGCGCTAGGGGTGCGTTTGAGGAGAGATGGCTATTGACGATATTTTAGTAAGATCGATTTAGAAGACAAAACGAACTGTGAAATAGAGCAAGTGTCACAGCATTTTTCTTTCACGACTATGGTAGAAGAAAGAATCAAGAAAGGCAGAATATGGATAGAATCTGCATTCGCTTGTTTGGTGTTGTCATCGCTTGTCTGAATCGTCAACCTGAATAATTTGTGTAGCTAGGTCACAGAGAAATGAATTGCGACTTTGCTTCTTCTACACCGGCGAGCGTGCCAAGCTGTGAAAATTCCTCCATGGGCTTGGTCCTTTTTAAGGATGGGAAATCATCAAATGACTTCTTCCGCTGTGGGTGGAGTGGAAGGGCGTGTCAGACTCCTTTTGACTAAAACCCATCCGTGTTCCTTCTAAAGCCCTTTGCGTTCCAGGGCCGCGATGACTCTTTCGAATAAATTCCGCAAGCCTGGCAGGCTCTGGCCGTAGCAGGCCCCGTCTCCTATGCTGACATCTCTTTGAGGCGCGCGTGGAACACAACGCGCCATCGTCGTTGGAAGGATCCGGCAACTGGGTCTCGAGGTGGCCCTGCACAAGTCCGAAGCCATGAGAAATATTGCTTAAGCAAGACTCGTCCCGCCGTCTCCTTCGTAGGTCAGAAAAGCTCATGTTTATTGATATACGTAAGAACCCTTTTCTTTCCATAGCGACTGAACCGTCCTGTGAAACACGGAAGACGTGAGATTTGAGGCGCGTTATCAAACATGTCGTAATAATGATACCTTATCTGAGGCCCTTACTACTCGTGTTGGGTAGGTGAAAGACACGTGGCATTTGAATTAGAAAGGGGAATACTTACTTCTTTTTATGTCCTACTATAAAATAAAATATCCTATGTCCAATTCTAGGACATGGTCTGGCTGTTTGCCAGGTTTCATTCAATTTCGTTCAACCGTTAAGGCGTGAAAAGGAAAAAAAAAGCATATGAACAAACTTCCTTTTGCATTTATAATCTTCAAGGTTAAGCAACTCTAGCCGAGGTCGGTCTGTGGATGGTGGAGACCATCCACTTCATACCGAGACTCTTCGGTGTCTCGGAAAGTACGTTAAGCTGTTGGTCCCGGCTGTCATTTATAGATCTGTGGCAGTCGTTATGGATTCTCAGAAGCCTGAAATTCTGGCACCAGTTTTGCCAAAGGGTATCGCGCTTCACAGTTACTGAACTGTGGAGGTCAAGCAGGAAATTGGTCCACGTATTTTATTATTTACCTCTAGCGGACGTCACACGGCTTCACCCGCGTAGTTCCTGTTCCCGTGGGAGTACGGAGATAAAATATAGCCTATGTTACTCGCTGAGAATGTAGCTATCCATTGCTGAAAGAATTTTTCAAATCGGTCAAGTAGTTTTTAATTTTATTTGTTACATACAAAAATACAAATCTTTCCTCTTTATAATATTAGTATAAGTACTTATGTATTAATAAATTTTGCTGAAAGCAGGTAGATTGAAAGCCGATCCCGAAATAGTTGGAGCAAGGCTAGGCCGATTGTTAAATGGTGAATTTCATTGCCTATCCTTGAGGAAATACATGCGTAATGTTTAGATCCTGCTTCATCATAATTCCTTTTCACTTTCGATCTCTAATAGAAGTACCAACCTTATCATCTTGCGTCACATCCCTCGTCGCCATATTTTATCTCGGAGACGCAAATATTGCGCCAACGAGGCGGTATGAAGTCTCTTATGACCACAGAGCGTGGATTTGGCGCTCCGGCAACGACAGAAGACGCAATCTATATAGTAATATAATAACGCTGAAGAGTTTGTTTGTACGCGCTAATCTCTCGAACTACCAGTCAGATATGTTTTTTTTTTTTGTATATTATAGCCATATTCATGAGGAAGACTATTATAGGCTATAGGGGAACGGGAAAATCGGGATATGCACGTACGCGTACGGGCAAAAGCTAGTTACTAAATAAAATTGGTGCCTGCACAGTGTCTTACCACATCTTTAGATTTTCATGTATCATAGCTAAAGTCAGAATTGTCACAGACCGTCAATCAAATCAGTTCAAAGTCATTTATCCAGATTAGGTTAATAACAACTTATCTTGGAGGTCGAAGTTCCCTAAAATACCCGCCCGTCACCGCTTCCTAATGTTTTACAAGTTCCTTGAGCTTGATTTGTATCTAAAGTTTTGACATTGCTGTCTGCTGCAATGGCCGTGAAGGCGTCTTCGTACTCTATGGTTATGAATCTATTACGAATAGTTTATTATTTGCTAGAGAGATTTGTAGGAATAGAGAAGGGAATGCCTCGTCAAAGCATAGTGTTCGGACACTTCGGAATTTAGTTTGATAGAATTTTTCAAAGGGTTTTGATTTGTTTTGCGTTTATTTCTGAGTTTTTGGCAACAACGTGGTCCTTTATTCTGATCAAACGTATTTTTGTATTATTTTCTGTATGGTGTTGGACGTAAAAGAATAGCACACTATAATCGCGAAAAAAAATCGACCACCCCATACTTTTCTGTGCGCATAACTCGATAAAATATACTGAACAGCTGGTTTTTTTTGCGTTTTCGGGGTTGGTCCCATAGTACAAGTTGTTCATAATGATGAGTAGGTACAATGACCCCTTAAGAGGTATTGTGTTTATTCTGTTATACGTTGGTATAGTTGACTAACAAACATCGGTACGGACATCTATACTTTTAAACGGTTACAAAAATGGATTTGTGTTGCGCCGACCCCAAGTAACATAATGATATCATGTTATCATATTATGATAAGGGCAGGAAGATGATGATGATGATAATGATGATGGTGGCGATGATGACGATTAAAATTGGATTAGTTTGTTAATCAGTCTAATGTCCTATTGTTGCGATTGTGTTTAAGAGGTTCGAATACCGACTGCCGATATGAATAAATATTTGAGTTTTGGTTTATGAGACCATGAATATAATGCGTAAATATGGAATGTTTTCGACGCCATATTTGATATTTGCTATGACTAACGCTCTCAAAGTGTGTGAAGGCCATATTTATAGTTTTGGTTAATACAGACAGGATTATCTTATTTCATTCATTCTTAAGTATATAGTTAAATTTAATGAGATTGGAGGTCGATTTTATAGGTATGTCAAAGGTTATGATTTACCTCTTCAATACGTAAAAAAACAAGCCCTTTTCTTGCTTTGGGTGTCCCAAAAGGCGAAGGGAACAGTTCAACCCCATGGAGATTAAACTTTCTGACTGACTGACCAACTATCAAAGTTTAGTCAAGTTCTTGACAGTTCAAAAGTGCCTGCAAATTGAACGAATGTCTGCTACTGTTAATTCAGACATTTTAAAACTCAGGACCTCTTGTAAGCTAATAAACCCCAGACTTCTTAAAAAAGACAAAATAAACATGGGTGTTATTTCTCAAAATCACTTTCCGTTAAGCTCAATATACGAGCCTGTGTGCAAATAAAATAAATCTTTATTGCGCGAGCAATAAACGTCAAAATCGTTTGTAGACAATGAGCTGGTCGTTTTGCGAAAACAATTCGCACCCTTTTGTTTTTTTAAGCACCGTGCTTAATATAAATGGCTGCATTTACACCGTAGTGCGCCAAAATGGGATACCAAACTTAAATGCATGCCCTTAATCTGAATTTCTCATGCTAACTTAAGGCTCGTTACTTAAAAAGTTGTATTTAATTAAAATATGATTTTTCTGCTTACCAAGGAATGATTCATCGTGTACAAAAAAATAACTGCTAAAAATTATAGTATGCAGTTGACTAAAAGAAAGCCATCGCCAAACTTTATCTGTGAGTGTCTCAAAACTTAAGTTATTAATTAACAGGACAGGGTAGAGCCCTATAAAACACATAGCGACACAATAATTGCGATCATCAAGGCTCCAGCTGACAGGATCAGAGACTTATTTTAAAGAAAATTTTGATAATACATCTTTGGAACAATTTTTACATAAAACAAGTTACAACCGAATTGAGAACCGTTTTCTTTTTTAGATGTCAGTTTAAAAATGATCGTTTCTGTGTGCATGGAGTCTTTAAACGGTTAGCATAAACTACTGAAGTATTGAGTTGTAAAGACCAAAGACCAATTTGCTTCAGTCATAAAAAGTCGAATAAAACATTTTACAAACGTTACACACCGGTGTAAATGCAGCCAGTCTCTCGTTGCAAAGGCCCGTAAAGTACAAAGGGCTAATATTTTCAGCGGTGACTCACTGTTGACTTACTTAAGTCGCAGCTTGAGCCGTCGATAGCTTAAGTTTAAACCCTTAAGATGTGAAGCACGCAGGGATAAGAATTATTGTGGTTTGCGCTACCGTGGCTGAGTTATTTCTGGTTGGATTTAACTGTTATTTCTGGCTATCAGAAATTCTAGTATGTGACAAAAAGTACGGCGAATTTGTGGCTTGGCGTAAAGGCACGCCGATGCGTTTATGCTCTGGTTTAAAAGGTTAATCTATTCATTTAGCCTGTAATAGTTGAATGCTCTACAAAGGTCTCCCCAAATTCTTGGGAACCGAAACAATGCAAAGATGTTTCAAAAAACCTCGAAGAATTAATTTTTATGCCTTGAGTTTCAGAGCAAAATCTTCCAAATCTTGAACAACTCCAGGAGTTTGATATTAGTTACAGAACTTTTAAGTTTTAACACTTTAATATGTATGAGAATTCAAAAGTTATTAATATTTTATTAAATATTATTCATTCTGCTCAATTCTACAAAGAGTGACAGTACACAATAACAAGTATCACGACATTTAACAATATCTTGAAAGTATATCTGGACTCTGAATTAAATGCCATCATGATAAATGATACACCGGAGACCCGTTTAACTCGCTCCCTTTTCCGCCGTTTTGATTTTGAACAGCCGAATTTATTCTTCACATTATTATTCCTTGTTTCATTTATATACAAAAACTTTACTAGAGTTGAATTTTTTTAATTATCAATTTACCTAAGGGATTAGATAAAGTAACATTTGTCAGTAGTAACGATTGACATAAAATCAAAATAGCTATATTAACTGACAATGCGACAAATTTGTAAAGAACTGGCATACTTGTTACAATTTTGCGACAGGTTACGTTAAATAAAGCAGAGTATGTGTGAAATAAACGAACAAAATTGTACAAATGTCAGATTCTCGCTTGTCACTTGTCACCAGTCAGTTTTATTAAATAGATGGATATTTCGAGAATCGTTAGGTATCTCTATTAGATTGTCACTTGCACATCCGATAGAAGCGCTAGCGCTTCTGGATGTGGAACTTTCTTATAATCCCCTTTTTGCACGACTGAAGTATCAACTGTTTCCTAAAAAGAACCTTTTCTTATCAATTGGCATTTTTTGTCTCTTTCTGCCAATGCCAAAGGTTGTCATATAATCAAAATCATCATCCAAAATGTATTTATTTAAACTCGAAAAATGTAGCAGTTAAAATAATTAACTATTTCCCAGAAAAATAAAAAAATATCGCACTAAAAAGTCCCCTACGTTAGTCGCAGACTAAACACAAATACCGTTAAAATGAAAAATGCCTGGGATTTTTAAATTACGACCGTAAAATAAACACTGGCTTATGTTAACCAGTTTTAGTTGAACCGTTGTGGAATAAAATTAGGACATGAGTATCGGTTCGTGGTTTTGTATAAAAATAACTGATATTTTGATTAATTTTTTAATGTTAGAAGTATGTTTTGGGTTTGCGTTGTGTGTGGTCTCTACCGTATTAGACATAAATTTTATGGCAGTTTTATTTTTAGAACAGCCCTGGATAGAGTGGCAAAAAATCTAACGTTCTTTTTTGGATTTCATTAGCATCAATTCAGCCGAAAGACGTCCACTGCTGGACATAGGCTTCCCTCAAGTGTCGCTATTTTGACGGGTCCTGTGCTTCTTGCATCCAGCGGACTCCCGCGTCCTTCACCAGGTCGTCGGTCCATCTTATATCCATGGTTGTATCTTTCAGTACGCGGTCCACTCCAGGGCCCGTGTCCATTGGTCATCTCCTTTTAAAGAGCAATATAGCATGAGCAATACCACGTATGTTTGATGATACTTCGGGCTATATCGGTTACCTTCGGCTTTAGACGAAGTGCCATCCTCACAGCGAATGCGATTGATCACGTGACATTTCGACAGCGTTTGTCAGTCCCATACATTTTTGACTCTTTGACAATAACCTTCGCCACGCTATTTTTTTTTAAGTATGGGAAATCATCAAATGACTTCTTCTCCTCTGGGTGGAGCGAAAGGGCGGGTCAGAATCTTACCGACTAAAACCCATCCGTGTTCCTTCTAAAGCCCTTTGCGTTCCAGGGCCACGGTGACCCTTTAGAACAAATTCCGCAACCCTGGCAAGACAGTCACTGGTCTCTTGTTTATCTTAAGGATTGTTTTCATGTATAAAGGCCATTTATAAATAATAATTACATAAACGCCAACGCTTTGTAATTACAAACTCGTTTAAACTAAAAACTGAAGCTGTAATTAACAAAACGTTTACAAAATTAATTACAGGTGTTAACTACCCTGTAATGTTAAGTTAACTATTTTATTTTAACACTTTCGTGTAAACATTTTCATGTTTTAATTATAATATCACTTTGCGTCTAATAATGTGTAAAAGCTTTTTCTGGTAATGAGTTTCACGTAGAAAGATTAATGTTTACACACGGTTTTGTTTTTAGATTAATTTGTTGTTTTTGACAGGTATTAAGCTACGTGCTAACGCGTAAAAATAGTTTAGAGAAGTTGAGGTAATATTATAGGCATCCAGCCTGGGATTACGGAAGTCGCATATGTTCCCGCGATCCCCGGCGTAGGTGGAAGATGGAACACCAGAGTGGTTTAAGTCACTAAGAGTCTGACAGACCCCTCTCCGCCCCAGGGCGGAGGACATCCGTGAGTCACCCCGACATAAAAAAAAATATATATATTATAGGTATGTGACGATTTGCGAATTTGACATTTTGCGACGGATCTGACAATATGGCGAGTCCGACATTTTGCGTATTTGACATAGGTCGTATAAATCTTTGGAAAGCATGTCCAAAAAATCCCAGACTATTCGCATCTTCAGAGTCAATCATTTTTAAAACGTCATACTTAAAGTTGCCTCAATAATTTTAAATAGGTATTCAGACGCAGTTTTAAGCATTTTAATTACAAGTCCGTGTTTTTCTGCAATAACGTTATCAATGACGAAGTTTTTTTAATAATGATGTTTTCTCAAACAATGGTATTGTTGCCAATACAAGATCATTAAATTTTGTGTTTTCGCAGAAGTTGCTTATCAGAATTGAAACTTCCTGTGAGTTTTTGCTTAAAACGAAAAAATTGCGAGGTATTTTGTATGCGTAATGCAACATATAGAGTAGGACATCGATTTCTTATCGCTTTTTTTTGGAATTAACAAAGTTTTTTTTATTAGATATCAAATCTAGGATCTAATTCAGAGAATTTAGTTGATACAAAATGTTAACAACGTGTTTTTTTCTGTTTCAGGTAATTTAAGGCGATATACATACATCCCGCCACATGTAGGTGTAGTAACATCAATTAGATTGTAAGTGATTCAGTATTTTTTCATAACACACTTCGTCAGAATCATTCAGGAATATTTTCTGTCGGTATTCTGATATTTTAACATACAATAAACCCGAAAAGAAATAATTTAGGGCGTTTTTTATGATACTTATGTCCACGTCCAGAATTCGAATGATCGTCCTTCCAAATATTTTTAACTCGCCAACGGGGCAAAGCAACTTTAAAAAAAAATCGGGAGTATTCGGCTAAAACAAAGTAAGGGTTCAAACAATACTGGTACTCAAGCCACGTGTCTTCGTGGGGGTGACTCCTACCTACCCCGGCGTGACATCCATTCTTGTCGGTTCACGCTCATTAAATAATTACTGTGAATAATTACCGTAGCATTTCTGTAATGAATGACCTATTGACATGCAAATATTTTGGTTGTAGAAGAAAGTTTGGGAGTACTTAGAGAATTGTGGTTTTTTGTTATTTAAAGAAGTTTTTACACCCTGCCAGTTTTTAGTCTTTATTGTTATTTTAAAGTCAAATGCCCGTAAGGATCCAAAAAAACCTCCCATTTTCTTTGTAAGAATGATAAGTGTGAATGACCACTGCGCTGGCTTTCAGAGTTACGTTTTTACGGCTTTCTATGCAACTATGGTGTCTTAGTCACGCCTTAAAATAAGGATCAGATCTTTGAGGCCTAGTCAACACCTTCTTTAATCTTCAAAGGTTGTAAATAATTTGGCGTAGTCCACAATTCATCCAGAAACATCTAGAAGATCATAAGACTAAGCTAGATCTTCAACAAATCACCTTGACAAAAGTCAAAAGTCCAAAGTCAAAACGTTTATTTCAATTAGGCCATTAAACGGCACTTTTGAACGTCATCGTTTACAGTTCAGTAAAAATAATAGAATTACATTAATAAAGTGACTCTACTGTCCATTCGGAAAGGTAGATTCTTATGGAGAAGAACGGACAAGAAACTCCATATGACAGTAATAAATTACAGCGAACCCATCAGCACCTGGCCTAAGGCCTCATTAGACCACACTCTCTAACAAGCTTTAATTTGCGTGACACGTCAACTTTATAACGCATAACAATGACTTTTTATCGTGCGTGTTTCGGAGCGTGACAAAGATGGCGGATTGGCGCGAAATTTGACATAACGCTACTAGTTGATGGTAAGGTTGTCTATGGTCATAAAAAGTGATTTGTGACGTGTGGGAGATGGTGTTTTAATTTGTGTTTTACATGGTTTTAGTTTTATGATTATATTGTTCTATTTCTTCTTTTAATAGTTTTTGTTTTTTTTCCATTATCTGCGTATTGGTGATTTATAGACCAAATCTGTACATGTTTTTGAGGAGTTTTATATAGCAAGTAAGTAGCTGTTTTAAAGTAGGTTTTTTATGTTTTTACAAATAATAATTTGGCATTAAGTTTTATTCTTATAAATGCAGCAATATTCAATAAAACTTTTTTTGTATACCAAAAACAAAACAATACAAAGAAGTACTCAATGTTACACTCACGATACAACTAGTCTTTCAATTTCTACGCAATATTACTTAAAATATGAGTCTTCAAAACGCACTAGCATACAAAAACTACAAAATAAAACTAGTCAATATCTCAACTGTCCGCTGCCCCAATTTCACTACAACATAAAACGAATTCACAGCTCCGAGATTGGCACAAATAAGAGACGGCATGAATCACACATTAAAAGAAGGTGCATCTTTTATTGAGACTTATTACTTGCAGGGGTCAATGTCAATAAACGCAATGCTTTGTTTTGGCGCAAGTGGTAATAAAAAGATTGGTAAAGAAATTCAACTTCGTACAGTCATCATTCTGTCTGACATAACGTTATATAGATATAATACAATTATATTCATCATATTTGTATTCTCTGAAGGATTGAGCAGTGGCATGTACTCATCGTATCGCACCTTT
This sequence comes from Mamestra configurata, assembly GCA_002192655.3. Classification (NCBI taxonomy): domain Eukaryota; kingdom Metazoa; phylum Arthropoda; class Insecta; order Lepidoptera; family Noctuidae; genus Mamestra; species Mamestra configurata. The sequence goes on along the minus strand of NDFZ01005399.1, from coordinate 313,859 downwards.
AAAGTAAAACCGTTACTAAACGAAATTATGAAATTTTATAGGGGCCAATATTAGAAAATAGTCACTGTTTTAGATAGATGGCATTGATACCTCAATTCATGAAAATTTTCGTTTAGTAACGGTTTTACTTTAAAGGTGCGATATGTAATAGAGACTGCTCCGTTGGTCTCGTGGTCGCAAGAGCGACTGCCGAGCGTGGAGTCTTGGGTTCCCAGGTCGGGCAAAAACTGTCATTGGATTTTTCCAATAGGAATTTCTCTGTGGCAGCCCGGAGTTTGGAAGCTGCTGGTCCCCAGAAAGCACGTTAAGCCGTCGGTCCTGCGCACGACCTCTTTGCGGTCGTGTCAGGTTGCCGTCCCATCGGAATATGAGAATGATGGAAATGTGAGTGCACCTGTGTTAGCGCACACACTTGTGCACTATATAAATCCCGCGCCGATGGCTAGTCTCGGTTGAGATTGGCCGTTATGGCCGAAATCGGTCAGGAGGACTATATATGTTTATGTAATAGAGATAAACTTATTGCCATGCACCAGACTCTTAGGTCTTCTGTCTTCTTAGGTGGATTCTGTAATTTCCCTACATTTTGATAAGTTTTTTGACATTGATTTTGCTAAAATATTAATATTGCGACTTGAATTTGAAAGTTTTTTTAAGTATGAGAATTTGCCTTCAGATCAGAGTTCAAATATATGTGATTGGTATGCGCTACCGAAATTTTCACTGTTTTACCATTAGTTGACAGTCAATATCTTTTATAGAATTGTCTGGCTAGTTCCTCTGAACACAACGAATGGTACCTATATCACTTTGAATAATCGGAAAACAGTGCTTTGCTGCTGATAGAAGTGTTAGATAGTGAAATTTATCAGCGACCACAATTTAGTGTTATAAAATCCAAAACATACCTACAGAACTGTTGACCGTCCGCTCCACCTAGACCGGAAGAAGTCACTTGATGATTTCCCATCCTTAAAAAAAAAAATAGGACTGTTGACTTAGCTTAGAGCTCAAGATCACCATTTCATCGGCCCTGGGGCCGTACTAAAGTCATCCAGCACGGCTCCAGTGTGAGACAGAAACGGACCTATACCAGACGAGTAGCACTATCCCATTTCGGTTTAAAGATTCTTTAAGAAGAAAGAACATACATTGCTCACTTAGTGAATAAATACATAACTAAGGTAAGTGTAGTCCAGTAGTTAACAGTTTTGTTATCATAATGTAGGTAGGTACAATGTCGACATATTAGTGTGTGTAAGACTAGTTTATAAGAGGACACGGTGGAGCATATGGTGGAGGTCTGCCCTGCTTGGGCGGAGCACCGCCGTGTCCTCGTCGAAGCGATCGGCGGCGGCGACCTCTCGCGTCCGGCCCTGGTTGAATCCATGGTCCGGAGCGAGGAGGCTTGGGAAGCTGTTATTGCGAAGCAGTAATGCTAGCAAAGGAGGAGGCGATCTGCGCGAAGGAGAGACAATGCCTTCGCCCCAACCGCCGCTACAGAAGAAGACGCCCCGGACGTCGGGAGTCGCAGGGCGATCCCCGGCCACCGTAGGCGCGGGCCTGCGGACGGCGAGCGTTGGGTGTCTCGCTGTCCGATCACCACCAGGCCCGGGTCGATAGTGCGTTGTGTTTCACGCGCGCCTCAAAGAGATGTCAGCATAGAAGACGGGGCCCGCTAGGGCCAGAGCCTGCAAGGGTTGCGGAATTTGTTCGAAAGAGTCACCGCTGCCCTGGAACGCAAAGGGCTTTAAAAGGAACACGGAAGGGTTTAAGTCAGTAAAAGTCTGACACACCCTTCCGCTCCACCCAGAGCGGAAGAAGTCATTTGATGATTTCCCATCCTTAAAAAAAAAAAGACTAGCTTATATCGTTAACGCAATAGTTTTGTGTTGTTAGTGACGTACTGCTTGAGTTTAGCCCTAAATGTGTTAAAAGAAGATGTGCTCATTTCTTCATTTCACAACGGAATCAAAGCATTCCATGGAAGCTTTAGGACGGCTGGTGATTTAGTTCTATTGGCCTTCTGTCTGCAATACTTGTGCTGTGTTCTTATTTTAGCAAATGTGCGTTAGTTTATCAAGTGTAATTAATTAATTGGCAACACTGAAGGCGCTTCCGGGTGTCTAGAAGAGTGAAGTGAAGGTCAATTACTGCGACTAGAATTAGGTAACACAATACTATGCGAAGAGTTATGTTACAGCGGTTTTAGTGTTTGAATGGTTTTGATCCAGACTTGAATGTGGCATGAGAAAAAATAGTCACACAAGAATAATTAAGGTCATAAAACGGAAGAATAGGTAGCCAAAACTAGTAGACTGTTTTGAAAACATGATGAATACCAAAACAATTAACCCCCCCTTTTTTTTTGAAGGATGGGAAATCTTCAAATGACTTCTTCCGCTCTGGGTAGAGAGGAAGGGCGTGTCAGACTCTTACTGACTAAAACCCATCCGTGTTCCTTCTAAAGCCCTTTGGGTTCCAGGGCCGCGGTGACTCTTTCGAACAAATTTCGCAACCCTGGCAGGATCGCCCGCGCCTTAGTTTAATTAACCCCCCTTACCCCTTATGCAAAAATCATACAATCTTGCTATAATTGCTTATACCAGCGGCTTCGCCCGCATCAAAGACAAAAAATATCCCAAGGCAACATACAGGACAAAGTCTACTCCGGAGCTAAGTTTTATTCAATTCCGTTCAGTCATTAAGACGTGAAGATGTACCAAACAGATTTATAATATTAAAGTTAAAGTAAATAAAGTATGGAAAAGCAATAATTGCCATATAACTTGAAAGTCGATTGGCACTTCGCACGACTTTTTAGGTTTTTTAATCTTTTGAACGCCTTTGTCACGTATACATGACAAGCAAGCGCGTGCCCTGTACGCCAAACGTCATAAATATGTGACAAAAATTACGGCGAATTTGTGGCGTTCAAAAGGTTAATAAATTTTTTTCAGAAGCAGCCAGTAGTCTAGATTTGAGCTGGATTAATAAAAACAGGCTGTCTCTTTATAACAGACAATTTCAATGATAGAATTGGAAAAATATTGAGTATAAAAACACGCCTCCCTACCGTTTCGGAGAAACACCTCCATGCATATTTTTATGTTAACAAAAACAAGCTAAAAGCTCCCAAAACCATGACTCACATAGCACCAACATCAGCTGTGAAGTTAACCCCATAATGCTATAGCAATACAGCAAACAAACCATAAAATAACCGTATCGTTCATCACTTAATACCTAACTAGGGTTAACGAAGCGAGCCGTCAGCGAGAGGGTTATAACCCTTTAATGTTCACGTGTGGTATAAGTACCGCGTAAATTGATGATTATGGGATTTTAATAAAATGGTTGGCACGAGTGATATTTCTAAATGTACGTGAAATGCATCCTGAGGCTTCAGATATGTGTTATTCTGTCAGAAGTTGCGAGGCGAAGGTGATTGTCAAAACGTCAAATATGTATTGGATTGACAAAACCTGTCGAAATGTCACGTGATCAATCCCTTGTATTTTGGCATCTCGAAAATCGCATTCGCTAATATAATGGGCCTTTGTCTAGAGCAGTGGTTCCCAAGCTATGGTCCACGGACCACTGGTGATCCACAAGGGCCAAAATAAGGTCCGCTCTCTATTGACGCAAACTGATTTTAAGTTCATACCAGAAATGTTTTGTATTTTATGACAATATGCTCTTTACTTTTGATTATAAAGAATCAATACGACAAGTTTATTTTTAGATTGACAAAGTTTAATTTTGTTCATGATTTCTGGTCCCTAGCTAGCATAAAATAAATCAAAGTGGTCCCGGGTTAAATAAAGGTTGGGAACCACTGGTCTAAAGCCTCTGGACTGCCAACCGAGCGATAACCTTGCTGATAGACAAATATTTTTTGAGGCTTTAAACAAGTGATATTCTGTCAGCGGTAGCTTGTCAAAACGTCAAAATGTGTGGAATTGACAAACGCTGTCGAAATGTCACGTGATCAATTCCTTATGTTTTGGCATTTCGACAAACGCGGTCGCTGACATAATGTCACTTGTCTAGAGACTACTTTGATAGGCTTATATTTTTTATATGAGAGATTATTGTCGTTCGAATTGGGCTTTTCTCTTCAAGCCATCTTGGAATTGGGTCTTTTACAGTTTCTGACCATCTGTAACGGTGGTCAGAAACCACATATTCTGACACCAGACTTGCCAAGCGGTATCCCCTGACCTAGATGTGGGGTTGTGTCGGTCTGATAGGTAGACACTTCATGTAAAATACTGGTACTCAGCTGCATTCGATTAGACTTGATTTTTTTTTTATTTCTACAATGGAGGCTCGAAGAAAATATTACCTAAAACGTTCCTTATTTTTAACCAAAGACCACACGAAACATAATAACACCATCATTCACCACGTACGAGGCACCCTTTTTAAACGAAGTTATTTTTAACGTCAAACTTATTTTTATCCTAAAACAAACCGTGGAATTAATTTGTTACACTTTGTCTAAGTATTTTTTTTGACAATATGTCATGGTGATGTCAAGTCAGTATTTACGGGTTAGTGATTAAGGTAATTAGATGACAAAGGGTTAAGACTGATTTTTAATAAGGGTGAATGTTTCAAAGAAACTACGTAGACTTTTTTTTCCTTAGCCTATTGTGTCCCACTGCTGGGCAAAGGCGTAGATAAAAAGAAAAATTGTTAATTCTGCTCAGACAAAACGGACATTACAAGTTTAGAATGGTTATAAAAATAATTAAATATGTAGTAGAGAAATAATAAACAAAACAAAAGGTCAAAATTACGTGAAAAGTAAAAAAGGTATCATATATTTCGAGTTTTTAACTGTTAGTTAAAAAGAAAACTTTATATTTGTCAAGTAATTAATATTTATAAATTGCAAAAACACCAGTCTAGCAAGATATTAATAATGAACCTTATTTCATTTTGAAATACATGTGTTTTTAAAATTCACTTTTTAGCCATAAAGTAAACACAATATCAAACGATTTAAATTACTCACACAAAAACTTCAAAACTCAATAATTCACGACCACACCAATTCGCCCCCTGACTCCTATAAATATAAAATCGAACACAATCGTTCCAAACTCTCAGACTACCGACAGAAAAAAAATAGATAGGTATGGTAATAGAAGCAAATAAAATATCTCTCTCCACCCCATAAAGAGAAATAACAAGATCACCCCAAAATATCTAGTGAAGACGGACTTAACGAAGTGGATGGTAAGGTATGGGTACACTGAATGTATGAAGCTATGGGTTGCTAACGTTTGGTTATAATATTATAGCTTTGGAATGGGCAAGACGGCAAGTCAAAAATTGGTAGATGGGGTAATACGACGAGATCAACATAATATTTTTAATTTAATTCGAGTTAGTATCACACAAGAGTTTATTTGTTTTACCTTTTTACATTAGATCAAGAAGTCAAAAAGAAGAAGACTAATTGTATCTTACGTCAATGGTTGAAAAAATTTAATCACATTATTTTCATTGCTGAAATATAGCTTTCTGTGAAAGAAAAATTAGGAGTCAGATGTCAAAGTCAAAGTCGAAGTCAATTCATTTATTTCAACTAGACCATTAAAATGTACTTTCACATCTGTTTGTATACTCTAAATGTAAAATTCACAACTTTTGACAAAGTGCTACGTGTATACTTTAACTTTATGATTTGTTTTCGACAATCATCCAAATAAAATTTGATTATTTTGAAGACATTCAGACTTCATACATTTTTGCTCCTGCCCAACACCCAGCTTTAAAAGCACTCACTACACCACTTAATATCTTTCCAAATCCAAATAAATCTTCTCATAGCATATCAACAACTACTGCTCCAGTAAGTTCCGTCACTGAATCACAGTTCAAGAATGCAGAGCGAATCGACGTGACTTTCGTTAGGGGAGAGCTTCACAAGCTATAGGTACATACAATGCATACTATAGAGGTACTGTACTACATTATGGTGTACATGACTGTAACGAATTTGATGCGGTTTTTTATCGGGGAAATGTACTTTTATTGGCTTCAATTGACGCTGATTTGGGGTCGAAGAAAGACGTAAATTGTGTATTGAGGAGTAAGTTTAATCAGCGTCTCCTTTTGTGTATGGTGAACTTATTTTTAAACAGCTTCTGGTACATGGTGGATGTTCCACACATACACACAAAATGTTTCGGGAATACTTTCACTGTGCGTTCAGCTAAACAGTGGAACCCTCTGCCTGTGTTTTCTACAAAGACAAAACCTAGGCTCTTTTTTCGCCTGTACAATGTCACTCTAGAGCTAGACATTGTACAGGCGAAAAAAGGCAAAAGTACAAAATTGGACCGATATGCGCTACCGAAATGTCACGCGGACTATGCCATATATTTTGTATTTTTTTTAGAGCCAAAGATTCTTGTATGGTACGCGCCAAATAAACTTGCAATAGCGGCCATTGACCCACATACATTTTTTGACATTCTTAATTCCAAAATCGAAAAAAAGACATAAAGATGTCCTAAATCTACATCCTTTCCTCTCAATGATATTATAATCCTTTTTCTTATATAATATAATCGTTTCCTCCTCCTATACATTTTCTAGTAGTGAGCAACCGTTCACAATTTTATTTTTCGAGTACATATGAAGAGATAAAGGAAAGGTCTATGTCCTTTATTGCAAATTTATCTGGTGCCTACCATAGTTAAAAAATAGTGTTTTTTTACTTTAAAATAATACTTCCCATAAAGCTAAGTAAATAAACAAAACTTTCTTCATAAAATTCACCGTTTACGCTTAAATATGGCGGTCTTTGATTTATGCTAAGTTATGCCATGGTGTCGAGGAAAGTCTTTAATACGTTGATCTTGACCTGACCCTTACACCATAAATTATTGGGCTTTCTCCTTTAAGGATAATGTGTACACATATTTTCAAGAATCTCATACCTACCTACATACAATGTGGAGACATCGATACGAATATAAATGAAAACACTGGCAATACTGGTTCATAGGAATATTTCCTGTTACCAAAATTAAAAATAAACTTTCCAATTGCATAAAACGTCAAAAAAACTCAAACTAGTCAAGGATATTGACTACTATTCTGACGAAAATATTCCAAGCAGTCTGTTGCAGTTAGTAACATCAAATCTGTGATAAAAGACAACATATTCGTATGAACTAGTTTTGCCAGTGTTTTTATTTATTGTCGTATCGTCGTCTCCACTTTGTATATCACATCACACTTATATTACAACTTAAAGGCGAAAGTTTCTGAGTGTGTGTGTATGTTTGTTACTTCTTCACGCACAAACGGCTGGACCGATTTAGATGAAATTTGGTAGAGATTGTTTGAGTCCCGGGAAAGGACATATGATAGTTTTTAGGCAGCTAGTACTTACAGATGTACGTGCCAAACTCATGTGTCCAATATAATTAGATATTCTGTCTTACGAAAAAGACATCATCTTCTTCATCATTGGCTAATCTTTATCCATGAGTTACTTTTTGTCGTTGTTTTAGGTCATTCTCTAAATTTTAAGGAGTATTCGCATCGCAGTCTGGCAAACTATCAAAAGTATTTCTCATTTCTCAAGTTTTTGACTATTTTCGCTGAAATGAAATTGCGACTTGTATATATATACCAGGATAAAACCAGGATAGTTGTCCCAGGGGTATAGTTGCCCAGAGCGGAAGAAGTCATTGGATGATTTCCCATGCTTAAAAAAAAGTGGTATAGTTGCCTCGATTTGAATTACTCCAGTTTCGCGAATGAATCACATGTTATTTTATTTATCAATCTCGAGAGTTTACAACGACTACTAAGTAGACCGTGTTGCATGTGTCTGTGCAATTGCATGGGAAGACAAGGTGCGATCAAAGTTTTTGCGCGATTAAAGTCCTCTTTCTCAGCGGGGAACTATCCCCATATGGGTGAGATGTTACAAAATTTAGAGGTCGATAAAAATTGCCAATACTCTGGAAATATCATAAATAATGTTCTTTACTTTCACAAATTTGAAGTAGCAAGCCGTTTTATGAATAAAGTGACAACTAACTAAATATATATAATAATATATATTTATATATAATATTATAATATATATTTTTATAATAATATATTTTTATATATAAATATTATTCAAAAAATGTGGCGACTCTCCGGCTTTTACTCTGTCCTTAGTTGGGCTTAAAATTATGAAAGCAATTGATCGATTTGACAGCCATCGAGACCAATAAATTCTATTTCACCTCCATCAACATTCTCGAAACACCATATCTGCACAGTCGGCTCGTAATTTCCCAAGTCAAAGATTTTTTATCTATCTTAAAAGGAATGGCAATAAAATGTAATTGTATCAACTCTCTGCAGCATCCGGCTAGTGAGATAAAAATGTGTTTATCATGTGCGATTTTTCTCAGAAACTACTAAGCCAGAGTTTGTATTGTTTGCAGTTTCGCATTGCGGTGCTAAAAGGATATTGTTAGTTTAGACCTTCTTAAATGATGATTGGCGCGTGATTCACGAATTTTAAATTTGTTTCTTTTTATATTTTTAGCCTCGCATTTGACATCAACTATCAAACACAAACTCAGATTATTTAAGCATTTACAGGCACTTTTGAATTGTCAAGGTCGGTCAGTCAAAGATGAAGCTATTTGCACGTTCCAAAACGTAGATCTCTATGGAGAAGAACGTGCAAGAAACTCCACGGACACTCTTTTAAATCATTTTTGTTTTACAATGTTTTGTTTACATCATTCTTGTTGAAATTAGACATACATATATGTGAGAACGATGTAGAAAGAAATCTCACATGATGGTAAGCGACGATGTGGTCAACGATGGTGCATTCTTGCTACAAGTAGTCTATTCACTCCTTTTTTTTTTCTTTTTTGATGTCGGGGGGAAATCCTCATGGATGTCCTCCGCCCTGGGGCGGGCGGAGGGGTCTGTCAGACTCTTACTGACTAAAACTACCCCGGTGTTCCATCTTCCACCTTCGCCGGGGATTGCGGGAACGAATGCGACTTCCGTAATCCCCGGCTGGAGCCTATTCACTCCTAACTTGACCTAAAGACCATTAGTTTGTAACTATCAAGAAACATAGACTCTAGCAGGTGAATCCACTCCTTAGCCGTACGCACAATTAAACTTTTAACTTTTGTTTGACAATTGTTATTTATTAATGCAATGCCACTTTATCTTGAGCCCATGGTGATTTCTTTTAAGTGTTTCAGGGGACTTATTAACCAATCATCCAACTCCATTTTGTATAAATCTCGAGCAAGATCTTCCCAAGCATTTCACCACCTAGACATTAATAAATGTCACACTACGCCTCTCGAATTAGTTTTACAGCTTAAGCACTTTATATCCAAAACAAACCGGCGCAATTGACTCTAATTTCTCTCAACTGAGCACTATAATATAAACAAAGTGCAATAAATACTGTTTAAACATTCCTTCCCACGGAACTTCAGGATTACATCTGTCCCTTTCTCACGTAGGTTAATATACAGAGATAGATATAATGAGTAAGTACCATTTGTTATAATTAAGGATCCTTAACTCGTTTTTAGGTTATGCGGGTGGAAAAACGGTTTTTGTAGGGTCCTAACTGAACCCTGCTGGGTGTAAATTAGGTATATGAATGAGAATTTGGATAAGCATGGTATAATGAATAGGTTCCCATCAAATAAGGAAGGGCTTTTCATATCTAGGTGTTTTGAAATGTCTAAGAAATCTGTTCAGGAAGATAGAGCTAAAACATCGCTCACCTTTAAGCTAATTTGTCTGGCAAATCAAAAAAAGAAAGTACCATAGCTAATTTACATCCGTACACTTCAACGTAAGGTTCAGTTGAAAACCAGCGTTAGGCAACTACTAGAGTTGTCCGGCATTTTGCTGAACTTTACCTATTTTGTGCAGTCGCGGGGCACACGATGTTATTGTAATTAAGTTTCCTTTTATTTGTACCAACATTGTGTGTACCAGTGTGTGCCAAATAAACTAGCTTTCTTTCTTTCTTTCCAAATGAAAGTAACTATGAAGGTTTAGCGTAACACTGATCCATGCTTGAGCACCGAGCAGAATTCGACAGTCTGATTTTATGATGAATCACAAGACGAAAAAACATCTCAAAAACCATATTCGCAATAAAATACAAAAATGTGCAACCTATTTTCATAAATTTTCTGGTGCACAAAATGCCGAATCGTCTTATTCTGAAACCGTCTTCTATACGAAGCGTACTTTCCGTATGGTATGTCCTCACCTTAATAGTATAATAGCAAGATAAACTACAGCCAAATGAAACTCTACTGATACCAGTAAAGTTATCTAATCAATAGGACTCCCAAAGTGACGGTCAATCGATCGCCATAAAATGAAGATATTGGCTCCCCCATGGTATATACAATCGCTCAATTAGCTAACTCTATGGGGATTGAAAGGGAGGGCCAAATTCAGGGGCCGGTTTTAGGAATTCATTTTTGTATCAATAAGGGACGGGCCAGAATAGAATAACCAAAGTAAAGTTGCCATACTTACAACTTTTTGTCATATTTTATGCAAAATGAGTCTGATAATTTTTTAATTAATTTTTTCGGTGTAATTTACGTCTAGCTTCATTCTATTTATTTATTTAAACTTTATGTACAATAGTGGTACATGGGCGGACTTAATGCATTGCTCCTATTGCCTAACCTACAGGAACCAAGATATTCCAGGATAAAAAGTAGCAAAAGTAGTAGTAGCATTTGACTAAAAAAATCTAATGAGTCCTACAGATAGATTTCCTAAAAATATTGTACACGGATTTTTTCATTGTCACGAAAACAAAAAATGAAGACGAAACAGTCGACGAAACAACTCGCGTGACGTCACTTTTTACAGGAATGGGACGTTACAAGCCCCCACTCCTTGTCTATGATGCGTTTTATTTTCGTAATTTTTTATTGATTTGAAAAAAAAATCGTCAACGAACGTCACAAATATGTGACTAAAAGTACGGAGAATTTGTGACTTGGCATCGGGGGCACGCCGCGCCGATGCGTTTATGCTCTGGCGTTCAAAAGGTTATAACCAGAAAACCTATTTAAATACAAGGAAACCTTTGCGATTTATATAACTTTTCTGTCATGAATTATGCTTGGAAACCACAAAATTATGAATTGGTTGATGTTGTCATTGTAAACCGCAACTTTAGAACGTAATTCGATTCAAAATAATTTGTTTCTGACCACAGACAATGTCATTGTTTGTGGTTATGTCAGCATTATGATTGAAAGTTTGTTTTTAGAACATGTGCTGTTCATTTGTTTCTGGGTCATTTAAAAATAAACGTTTCTTATTCTAGAGGCTCTAGACAAATGTCATTCTAACAGCGGTAGCGAGGCGATGGCGACTGTCAAAACGTCAAAAATGTAGGTACTATGGGATTGTCAAACGCTGTCGAAATGTCACGTGATCAATACCCTAAAATTTTGTGATTTATTCAATCGAATTCGCTGGCTTAAGGGAAATTTGTCTGAGCTTAATATTAGTACATCTTTCTACAATGTATCCCAGTATTAGTATAGCTATTTTGTACTGGCATAAATGGCATATTATGTGACTGAAGACTTGAATTAAATTAGCTTTTCCTGCGGCTTCACTTCGCTTAGATGTCACTCAACGTTAGCGTAACTTTCTGCCATTGAAACAATTTTCATATTGTCGTTCCAGAGATTCTTTTCTACAAACAAACATATTATAATACCTTGTGCCAGTGGCTTCGGCCTAGTGAATTTCGGAAATGATCCCAAGGGAACATATTCCCGTGATAAAAAGTACCCTATGTCCTTTCCAAGACATGGTCTACCCACGTGCTAAGTTTCAAATCCGTCCAGCCGTTAAGACTTGATAAGTATACAATCAAACAAACTCACTTTCGCATTTATGAAATCAGTAAGGATTAGGATTTCCTTTCTATGAAGTCTTAAAACGATAATGATTCCGCTCTAAGAGGGAGACGGAGCTATACATAGCGAATAGCACTATCCCGTTTACATCATCGGAATTGGATGGCTTTAGCACGTCATAGTAGGGCTGGGATACGAAGATACTACACACCAAACAAACAATTTAAATATTAGTTAAGATTCAGGTATAGTCTTGTATTATTCTTATGAATCAACAAGGTGCGGTTGAAACGCAGACATAGCTAAGAATGACTAAAGTTAAATGTTGACATATTTACTAAGAGTCAACGTTAACTGCGATGCATTGAGAGGCACTTGAGCACAAGTAGTTATGATATTATTACGGTGTTGTACCTATGGGAAGCTGACTAGAGTTTGAACCATAAACTTTACGAGACTGTATGAACAAGCTGCTGCCCGCGCTGCTCCGCCCGCATGAATGTCGAAAATGATCCCAAGGGAACATATTCCCGGGAAAAAAAGTATCTTATGTGTTATTCCAGACTATAATCTACGTCTGTGCCAAATTTCATCAATAGCCGAACAGCTATTCTGACGTGATTGAGTAACAAACATCCATCGATTCATCCATCCAAACTTCTAAACTTTCGCATTTATAAAATTAATTTAAATAAAATAACAAACAAAAAAAAAAAACATTTGTTGTGTTATTTTTATGTTGTTCATAAATGAGTATGCAATAAGTAGATACTTTACCAAAAGCAATCACCTAAGCCTCTGCTGTATGTCTCCCGGCCTGTCTGTCAGCAGGCTGTATCTCATGAACCGTTTAAAAAAATATAATGTTTTTTGGTACGGAACTCTTCGTGTGCAAGTCCGATTCGCTAGTGCCTCTATTGGATTAAGCATGCTCTCAATAACGTATCTACCTTTAACCAACTGTCAAATTAGCTACCAACAGTAGCTAAAACTTCATATCTGAAAGGCAAATATGACGTTTCAGCTACCGTTGGTAGCTAATTTGACAGTTGGTTAAATGTAGATACTTTATGAGACCGGGGTCGTAAATGAGCTAAACAAGTAGACAGGTGGTGGTAAAAGATTAATTAAAACCTTTTTAGGGTTCCTCCCGTCCATCTGTCTCAAATATTAGCTGCCACCCAAGGGATCTTTACAAATTTAAACTTGTTAACTATTGCGTTGAACAAGTCCATAGTTTTCGCTTCTTACTGCAATACCCCATCAACATCAACACTTGACCTCCGGCCCCTTACAACTGCACATAACGGTTCACACCTTCGTTCATTTCTGCTATTCACAAGTTATGGGCTTTTGGGTTAACATCACTTATACAGTCAAACGTTGTGTATAAACGTTTACGATTTTTTCATGGTCAGTTGGTTGCACTTGAAATGTTTTGGGGTAGATATCTTGATAATTTTCAGTAGTTTAAGCAAGCCCTGATCCTAGGATTAGTAGCGATTCATTTAATTTTGAGTTAGCGTCTACTTTTTACACTGTTTCAGTACTTAACTTTTAACCCATTGAAGTTTCAATAAAAAACTTGAGATAAATAAAACAAAAATAGAGGCCATTGTTCAACAGTGGAACAAAATAGGCTGGATAGAATAGAATAGAAAGATAAAGAGGCTGATAAAGTCTTAAAAGTATAAAAATATTCAGTAAAATCTATGAGATAGTAATACCACCGCATCTACAAAGGAAGGTATTTCATTAATTGGACTATAATACCAGTGATCGGATAATCGGGCGCTAATATACCTAAACTTCACTTTTATTCCCACGAAAGTATAATACGGACATGCTTTTCAGAATTTCGGATCCCGGAATCGTTCGAAATTCCTGAGATTGCTAAAAATACCGCATACAAAATATAGTTAGAACTTGTTGTGAACTGTCAATGTATTTATTTTTAATTTAAAAATCCGATTCAAATGGAACATTTAATTTACAATTAAAGTTTTCATGAGAACTGGTTTAGTAACAGGCCAGCAGCCTTGACTACTTAGTTAGTCTAGTCTAGTACTTGTTATAGTTGTTTTTACAGGAATGTCCATATTATTCTTTCACAGGAAGAAGTTTAGGTATATAAGCGCCCGACTATCCGATTACTGATAACAACATATCTTATCATAAGATAAATAATATTAATTAAAAGTATTTGATTCTTATTCTATGACTGCTGTATTACACAATATCGCTAATCAATTTGTCGTGTTATTTAATAACCTGCCATGTAAACACGTGCTTGCAGGTCTCTCATGAATATTAATCTTTAATTTATTCGCCAATTACTTTTAATGAACACTATACAGAATGTAGGTATTATATATCGGCAAGTAAACAACGGTTCTTACTTTAGTTAATGAATTGTCAAGGTGTAACTGACGCACTAATTAACTACCAATGAATTGACTGATGGATTGATTGATTGATTGATCTCACTGGTTTAGATAAGCTTGTCTAGATAACTCTTTTGTTGTTTCAAGGGCTTGGTTTTGTATTCTAGCAAACCTTTTAAAATTTAGGTAGTCTTAGACTTTTATAAACGGTGACTTTTAGTATTCATTTTTACAAAATCTCTCAAATAATTGGAAAAATATCAATTATTCTGTTCTTTACTTTCGCTTTAAATGACAAAATATATAACAGCTGTTTATTCGATTTCAGGCTACACGTTCTGAAAGATTTCCTTGCATGTCAAAAACTGAACGTAGGTACATTTAACAAATAAAATAAAGTATCGTATCTGCATTGACTATTAACTTAATTGCATTAAACTAAACTGCAAACATTGCCAAATAAATATCTCCATTTATCCCCCTGGGCCAATCTATTATATGTATTGCCTGCTATGTTTCAATCTGCGGGCTAGCCAATTTAAATCAAGTGTTGGGGTAGGTCAAATATGTCTAAATTGTAAAGTGACACGGGTCATATCCCCCACGGCATTTGTGGCAATTGAATTTGCTCAATTTATTTGCCATTTGCAAGTTGCAAATGGATATATACCACTATTTGTTGTCGTCTAAGTAACACGACCACCATTTGCAATTGAGACTGTCAGTTTTGAAATTGGAATGAGACAATTATAATTATTTATTTTCAAAATGGCGTCATTTTATATGATGACGTCTTTTCATAATAAATAATTATGTTTTAAAAAACAGGAATATACTAAATGATTCATAGCAATATTTTTCTCACGATTGGTCATAAAATGATGACTAATACCTACTTAATTATGAATTCTAAATAATTTACATAAATATGCATCGGCAAATATCCTTTGTCAGTAAACATTCACATGTAATATCACATCAGTTGTATGTTACATAATTGTATATTAAGTATCTACAAGAAAAAAAACCATTGAATGAAAAGCTGGGCTAGCTATAAGTTTTCTATGATAGTTTCCTATCGGAATAGTGCAGTTACTTGATATTAAATCAGTCTGCCGAGTCTTTTCCCAATTGTGTTGGCGTCGTCGCCTTCCAGCTTTACCGAACGCAGCTGTATGCCAGTATCTTACATAGAACGACTGCCTTACTGAAATGACACAGTCCCTCTACACAAGACTGGTGTCAGATTCTATCATATTCATACAGTTTCGCATTAAATGGCCATTTATGGATTTTAACTTCAAAAAAAAAAGAAGGAGGAGGTTCTCAATTCGGTAGTATTTTTTTTGTTTGTTACCTCATTTATTCTTTGTATTCCTGAAGTTCAACGAATTTGGTTCATTAGTATTTAAATCAAAATAGCTGGAAAAAATATGTCATCCAAGTAAAAGAAATTGCGTATTTTGCTTTCCTGTGACTTTCCAGTGGTGTTGTTAGGTACCTACCACTAAAACATGAAAAAATACGGTTTTCAAAAAAGGCAACTTTCTTACAAAAAAAAAAAACACTACAAAGTATAAAATAATTTTAAACACCAAAAAACAGTTTTTTATTCCCCGTATAAGCATTTAAAACGAAGTCTCCATGTTTTCTCGAGGCTAACTTCACTACGGTAATACATACGATCAGCAAAACAGTGCCAACAAATCAATCTAATTGTCACACCTAGTACACACACGGTACACAAACATTTGTCGACCGCAATTGTTTCTGCAGACCGTACAGTCGGTCAATAGGCTCTGTTTGCTTATTACCTGAACCTATGAAGGTCAGTTTCTGACAAATTAGTCAATATTAACTTTGCAGTTTGTCACTAGTTCCCATAGCACTTAAATTGGTCACTTTTTGAAACTGTTCTGAAAGTTGGATCAATGTCTTATCTGTAATTCTGTTGGTAATTGTCATGTTGTTAGGCGTTGATGATTGATCGAAATAATTACAAATGAGTATGAATTTGACATGTGATTGACAACAGTGCCAATTCTTCTCATTTTAAAGCAAGGTTCGCATTCGCATCTCAGTCGCAATATGTCAAAAATGTATGGAAATTGCGACTAAGATGCGAATGCCAACATTGTCAACGTTGCTTTATTTTATTGTCTTACTCATATAATTTGTTTGCGCATTATGCGTTGACTTAGAAGCTTGATTCTCATAGATCTTTAACGGACTGTGTAGACCTACGTATTTGTAATTAATTTATACTTGATATCTCTACGCGTTCCTGAGAAAAGGAATGGACAGAGTGATAGACAGATAGACTGACAGGTGGAAGGACGGACAACAAAGTCATTCTATATGGCTTCTGTTCTTAGGGTCCCTTACCCAAGGGACCCTAAGAACAAAACAAAACAAACAAACAAAACAGGACCCTATTACTAAGACTCCGCTGTCCGTCCGTCTGTCACCAGGCTGTATCTCATGAACCGTGATAGTTAGACAGTTGAAATTTTCACAGATGATGTATTTCTGTTGCCGCTATATCAACAAATAGTAAAAAACAGAATATTATAAATATGTAAGGGGGCTCCCATATGACATACGTGTTTTTTTCTCGTTTTTGCTTGATATAATAACGGCAACAGGTAGACGCTTAAAATATTTACAGAACATTTAGTATAGTAATCAAAATAAAACAAATATTTAAGGTATCATGCCTTGCCATACAACAAACGTGATTTTTTGCCGTTTTTATAGATAATGGTACAGAACCCTGCGTGCGCGAGTCCGACTCGCACTTGGCCGGTTTTTACTTTTGTAGTACGAAATTAAATCTGGGAATCGAGGACCAGCATTTTGCATTCCAAAGCTTCAAGCTATGTAAAAATACTAGTTAGATATTTTATAGTCAGTCCACACGATGCCTCGGTGTGTAATTTTATTAACGGATAAAGGGACCCGCGGTCCTCATTAACGGGCATGACCAGTTTCCTTATAACTGGAGTAGAACCTGGTCTAGGGATATTTATGCTAAGGTATTATGGTGTGAAGTTTCCATTAAATGTGGGCTTTTTAATTTATTGTTTTGTTTTTTTTTGTTGCAGGTAAATTTTGATTGAGTTGGACAACAACGGCTCACTTTTATGTGGGTTGTTTGAGTGTACTGGCTACTGAAGATGGTCTTAGTTTGCGGAAAGCAGGTAATTTAAGAGCTTTTTTTTTGAAGGATCGGAAATCATCAAATGACTTCTTCCGCTCTGGGTGGAGCGGAAGGTCGTGTCAGACTCTTACTGACTTAAAACCCATCCGTGTTCATTCTAAAGCCCTTTGCGTTTTAGGGCCGCGGTGACTCTTTCGAACAAATTCCGCAATAATTTAAGAGCCTGTAAGTTCTTTTTGAATGCGATCTAATAGGGATTTTTCAAGAAAACGAATTTGAGTAGGAAACAAACAAAAAAGTCATTAATAATCAAAATTCCATTACAAAAATATTTCATTTAAACACATTGTAAGCATGCAAGAATTGAGGCAGCCCCAGTAAGTTAGATACTCGTATCTTCTTGAATACCTTTGTTCGGACTGCCCATTAAAAATTATACAAAAAGACCAGAAAGGTAGCGACAATTACATTATTTACGTTACCCTATAGGTACTGTATGATGTCGGACGTAAAAGAATAGCACCATCCCATCACCCGTGGGTGTCGTAAGAGGCGACTAAGGGACTCACCAGAGAATGGGCAGTAGCATTATCTTTGCATTGCAACAGCTACACTGCGATCGCCAACCTGCCTGCCAAGCGTGGCGATTATGGCTAACCCCCCTTTGCGGGAGGCCTATGTCCAGCAGTGGACGTCTTTGGGCTGATGATGATGATAATGATAGGTACTTAATTAAACTCACGCCTTTGTCCCTTGGGGGTAGACAGAAACAACCACGGATTTTATTGCGCAAGTTGTAAAGAAGATACTTGACAAGCTTTTGCATATTGCGTATTAATTTCATGCTTAGGTATTTTGTTTTGCAACAAAAGCTCCCTAGCTGTCCTCCCTCCAGCGACGCTCTCATCCGAGGCCCGTACCCCACAGGGGGTGCCCTTAGCGTGTAGTCGCTTAGTTTGTAAGTTTTTTTATAAGCCCTGGCTGGAGGCTTTAATATTATATTAAGGCCACCACAGGCAAGCCCGGTTACGCAGTCGACAACCTCATAGGCTGAACTGCGAGAAGCCACTCACAAAAAAAATAAAAATAAACAAAAGCTCTTATAAGTCTGCAACATTAAACCCGACCCCGTGTGCCCGCGACACTAACTATAGTATAGCAAATCAACAGCAATAGAGCTTATTGAACAGTTCAGTTCCGCGTTCCTGATGCGCCTGAGTCATACAAAATACATACAGTCAAACAACACATACATACAAGTCATACCCCACAGAGCTCCGAGACCCGTAGGTGGTCGCTACCTCCTTTAAAAATGGTGCTGATCACGGATTTTCTTGCACGTTCTTCTCCATTCAGATCTTCCTTCTAGAACGTCCAAGCTTGAACTTGACTGATCGAACACTCGTTAATTCAACTGCCTCTAGATTAATGGTTTAGTTGAAATATGCTTTGAGTTCGAGAGACGGTGTTGTCAAAACCTTTCGTAGAAAACAACCGTTTTGACGGCCCGTGCCAATTTTGGCCATGACAGTCCAAACTTGTACGTAGCGCACATTCAGCCGTCATCAATATTATTAGTGACTAGCGAAGTTAAAAGCTAAGAGTGTCCGTGGAGTTTCTTGAACGTTCTTCTCCATAGAGATCTACGCTTTGGAACGTGCAAATATCATTATGGTTTTGACTGACTGACTTTGAAAATTCAAAAGTACCTGTAAATGGTTTATTTGAAATAAATACTTTGACTTTCACTAGCATTTGGTACATCCTACAGGAACCGGCCTTAGGCTAAAAAGGTATAAAAAGAAGCTTATGGCACTAAAAGAATTAACGACAGTAAAAGGATTTTCGTAATCGGATCTACTATTTCCATACTTCTATCGATTATATTTTTTTTACAAACATATAATCAAACGCTCTTGCAGACGATTCCGTGGTCTATGCCATTACACGTTAGCCATAGCACATAGTGATTATTTTATTAGTCGTATCATACACCCATGTATGGCTAGCATAGGTAATAGGTAAATATAAGTAATTAAGTTGACAGTTTTATTTTATTTACTTCATTTGTTGTGTCAATGTTGGCACAGTATTATCGTTAAGTTGGTATGCTTGTTATTCTTCCTGCATTTTTGTGTTATGATCTGGCAACCCATTTAGATGTACGGAGAGTTTTTGGCGGGATTTTGTCGAGTGAAGTTTAGCGGCTGTTTTAATTATTCGTTAATTGATTCTTCGTGGATATTGTGATGTAAATTGGTGTAGTTTTGTGTCTCAAGTGTCCACGCACCTGGGAAATCTATACTATAATATTATAAAGCTGAAGAGTTTGTTTGTTTGTTTGTTTGTTTGTTTGAACGCGCTAATCTCTGGAATTACTGGTCCGATTTGAATGATTCTTTCAGTGTTAGGGTAGTCCATTTATCGAGGAAGGCTATAGGCTATTTTGTTTTTTTTTCAAAATTAGGGATCCGTAATAAAATTGCTATTTCGTAACACAAGGTGTAAAATCAAAAACCTTTTTTTGCGTGCGCTGCAAAAACTATTGACAAAAGAACAAAATGATGTACTACGGGTTAGAAGATCCCATTAAGACCTACAAAAAAGTCCGCGAGAACATATATCTAGCTATCATGGTTTAATCACAATAACCCATTTTGTGTTCAAAATAATTATTAAATCGTCTAAAGAAAAAAAACTACGTTAAATACGTATCGTAATATTAATCTTTATCGAAATTAAGCATTATGTTATCAAGAGTATTTATGTAGAAGTAAAATACTTTTTGTTTCATCTCAATCGGATATTTCGTTTAAAAGTTATCACGTGTGTAAGATGTTAAGAGTTGGTACCTATTAATGAGTTATGGGCCATAGAGTTTTTTATCAACATAAAATCCTGTAATAATCTTTTTCGAAATATATTTGTTGATGATTGTAAGTATAAGATCTTTGAAGAGTATAATAAATACATTTCTAAAATAACTCTGCTAAGGAAATCCACGCGCGCATAATGTTTTGAACAGTTCTGAAGACATTGATAATTGCATTAACTTCGGTAATGGTAGTTGAAACTTCTAATACAATTAAAGGAGTTTTAATCTAATAGAATTGAAAAACGCCCCAATTTTTTGGGTAACGTAATTCCTCCAAACTCACGAGATTCAACGAATCCTAAATTTTGATTCTAATCTTGAAAATTAAAAGCAGAATATTTTTAGTATTTATTTCCTTTGGGCCAAGTTCTTTTGCAATTGTATTGAGTGCTTTTATCATTTGTATGCTCAGTATTCCACAATCACCAGTAAATTCTATAAAGTTCAATGAACTTATTTGATCTTTATTATGAACTTTATTATAGCAATACAGAATAAAGCGAAATAGTGATACAAAAGCGGCTTTCAAATAATTCTCAAAGAGATATTAAAAAGTGATCAAATTAACACAAAGGGCTCAAAACAGCTATTTTATAGGAACTAGCACTAACAAGTCTAAAGCAACTTGGGAGGTAACCAATTCTATGAAATTTAATATTCCTAAAATGATAGCAAGACATTTTAATGATTATTTTATAGACTCAGTTCAATCGAATGCCGATAATTTGCGAATAATACTCAAACAGACACATCATCAGGATTATATATCTAATCTATCTAAACTAATATTATAAAGAGTAAAGATTAGTTAGTTTGTTTGTTTAGAATTAAGGTTGATAATGTACATGTAAACTACACTTCAAATTACTCAAATCGGACCTTTCGTTTTAAAGTTACGACGGGCATAAAAATGGTCTAAGTAAGAAAAATGTTACGGTTTGAGCGAACTGGGGAGAATCTTAACGCTTAGTCCGATGAAGCTGAAACACGGCATTAATGTTTTGGATAAAAAAAGAAAAATAACAAATATTTGGATTTTTCGATGCTCTAAGTAAGAAAAATGTTGCGGTTTGAGCTAACTGGGGAGAAACTTAATGCACGGCATTAATGTTTTGGATAAAAAATTAAGAATAACAAATATAAGGGGCGAAAAGGGTTGATGAATTTTTCAGGGGAGGACATTATTGCTTACTTCAATTTACGTGGAAATTGGAATGAACAAGCTAAAAGTGGGAAATTTGAAACAGATCTAACAATGTTTACATAGTCAACCTCTGGCGGGGTGAACGGGGTGAACTGGGTGGATAGTAGGCTGATCCTGAGACCGTTGAATGGATATCGTAGTGCTTAATTTTCCAAAACTTACCTTTAAAAAGGGTTTGAGGGGGCGTTGAAGTTTGTAGAGTACCTACTAAATCCGCGCGGACGAAGTCGCGGGCGAAGTGCTAGTATGGAATAATTGAAACAGGCGCGATCTCGGTTAAGTGGAGCTGAGAATTTTATTGTAGTATTGACTACCTCACTCGAAACTTGCCGAGAAAGCCGAATCGATATATTTGTAACCATTAGAATGTGTTACATCAACATTCTAATACAAAACAAAGTGTGTATAAAGAAACCTCAAAACTGCAACTGAAGGACTCAGTATCCATCCACCAGGTCATGAATAAAGATTAAAAAAAAAGATGTACAAGAAAATCCGAAACAAGAGGTTTTAAGGCTGTCAGAAGTAACTCAGTTGTCTTAACGATTGGGAGTTCTCATCCTCCTGTCTTATATCTGCCTAGCCTTTTCCCAACTATATTGGGGTCGGCTTCCAGTCAAACCGGATTCAGCTGAATAACTGTATTTTACGTGGAGCGGCTGCCTACCAGACCTCCACAACCCGTTAACTGGTAACACGGTACTTCTTGGCAAGACTGGAATCAGATTGACTGGCTACTGACAATACGTAACGACTCGCAAAGATCTACAAATGACAGCCGGGACCAACGGCTTAACGAGCTTTCCGAGGCACGGAGGAAACTCGGTAAGTTAAGATGGTCACCCAAACGTAGCTTAACCTTGCAGATCGCCCCGTGCGGCTGTTATTATTTAATTTTGCTCGACATAATAAGTCACCTTCCATAATTCTTTCTCTATTAGTCGTCATCTCAGTAGACAGTTCTTATTAGCCATATTATCCATCGTTTATTTGTTCTTTTTTACTCTAGTTTTCGATTAAATCTTGTGTAGTGTTCTCTGTTTTTCTCACACTACAAATCCAAATAACTTGAAAATCTCGTCTAAGTAGTATGCGTAGTAAATCTACACTTACGTTATCGAAAACGAAAGCGCTAACAACAAATCGTTACGAATCTTTACAAACATCGTAACTACGATAACACCGACTAATCTTCCTAATAAATCTACGTTAATCTAATTACCACCTCTAACCAAGCACCATACGGTCAAGACATGTGTCATGATATTGTCGAATTTCTCGTATAGACTGTGTGATATGTCTTGCTACCTTAACTGTGTTACTGGGCAGGGTAATTTGCTCGCAGAACGGATGGTCGATAGGATTAAAAGGTTCGGGAGTGATAACCGTGTACCACTGTTTACTTGTTGACATTTAACTGTTCTGCATCGGCTCGACGTCCGTATGTCGCTACTGGGATCCAACAGAATACCAGCGTCAGGTATATTTGCCTGACCCATGCTGAGTTGGACTTCCTTGGTGCTACATGAGACACACACACCGTACATCGAATTGTTTTTCATGTTAAAATATTTCTTATGTCGGTAGGTAGTTTGGCACTTTAATCACAGATTGCCATAATGTTTGTATTTTCTAGTATTATGATTTATGTAAGTGTGCTTTTGTGTGTTGTGTTTTCTGTTTGTGTAAGTACCAAATAAATGTTTTATAAATATATCTATCTATCAGAGACCAAGGTGTAAAGAAAATCTGGTAAGGGCCACAAGAGTCTGCTGGATGCTAAAAACACAGGACCGGTCGATGTGGCGACGCTTAGGGAATGAATTTGTCCAGCCTGCGTGTTGGATAGGCTCATTCAAAGAAAAGTTTATCTGTGCCAGCAGTGGGAATATAATACCTTCGCTTATTGAGTTGAATTTCCTCACTCGCTGATACTATTTCAATGTTATATTAGTACACGAATGTGCTATCTTGAAAATCATCAGATAAGCAGATGTTTTTCTTTCTTAATCGTCTTTTAGGACCATTATTAATGTTTGCATTTCTCAAGCACACAGTCATTGCAACTGGCCTTTAGTGAAAGTGCGTATGATCTTTGCTTAGAGATTAATATGGAGTTTCACTTTGTAAGTTCACTTTTGTTAGTGTTAATTAGTTATGTCTGCTTTGATTTAGGAGGTTAGTTGCACGACTTGCACGCCTTATGTTTGGTGAGGTTGGTAGAATAAAGCAAGGGTTTCAAAATGTTAGGTTTTGCTCTATTTGCATGTGGGCAAAATGGCATATTTTGCAATCTTGTTTTAAGGGTTCCGTACCCGATGGGGAACCAACGGAATCCTATTACTAAGTCTGTCTGACAGCGGGTTTTATTTCATTACCTAGGCATAAATAATTGAAAACTTAAAAAAAAATGTGAATTCATTTCAATGTTTTCTATCCAATTCTAAATTTACATTTTGTGTGTATTTCCATTGCCGGTAGAATAACTAATAATTTAAATTAAATTAGATATTGTTTCTTGGTTTGCATGAAAAAGCTAACAACCTCCCGAAAGTGTTCTACTATCAACTTTTTACTATTATGACTCCTTTGGCATGAGTCATTTAATTTATAATCAACAAGATTGTTCCTATTTTGTAAGGGGATTCCTTACAAAATAGGCCTGCTTTTTTGTGTTTAAGTACCACTACTAAGGGGTCCCTTAAAACTATAATTTTTTGTTCAAAAATAAACAGTCTACTATTGACGGATAAGTCAAGTAGTGCTTGAAACTTAAACTACATTGTAAAGTTCAATGAACCCAAATAAACAAAAGAAGTGTTACTAATTCAAAAATACCACCACTTGATAATAGTGTCATAGATCTCTTTACAAATCAAAAATACAGGAAAAATGCAATATTTCAAAAGGTGTAACAATTAAAATCAACCGTTTGTCACGTGACGAGAATTCATTCAAATTCGAATGCATTCAAATTCGGCGGACATGTTTGCTTCGTTGCGCGCGCATTTGTGTTCAAACGTCAAAAGATTTATGGCCCACTTCCGATGCGTTCTGTTTTTTCACTACTTTTTAATACAATAACTCATTCTAAATAAGTAACACGTAGTTTTGGTAGGTTTAATTTGTGTTTGATTTATTTCGAACTTTTGTTTATGTAGTTTTTATCTCTTGGTACGTATTTAATTTATTATTTGGGTTTGTAGATGCGTTGAGGTCGTGTTATGGTTTGAAGTTTTTGGAAACTCTTTGATTGATTCTGTTGCCCAAAATCCATTATTCAGGGACCTATGTTAGTACTATAGAGTACTACAGAGTACTATTTTGACTGCATACCATGAACGATTAATCTATGTATATTTGATAGTTAAGTTACCAACCAGAAACGTGATCAAGGGTCCAAATAATTTTAGAGATTTGCAAAATAATCGACATAGGCTTTGCTTGCCACATAAAAATAAAGAATATAATGGAAGTTGTAAATTTACAGAGGTAGGCGGAAATGTTGCCGGCCAGTATTGCGGAAATGTTGCCTGGCAGTGTTGCGGAAATGTTGCCTGCCAGTGTTGCGGAATTTGTTCGAAAAAGTCACCGCGGCCCTGGAACGCAAATGTCAGCAAGAGTCTGACACGCCCTTGCGCTCCAACCAGAGCGGAAGAAGTCATTTAATGATTTCCCATCCTTACAAAAAAAGGTGGAAATGTCGAAACTTTTGCATGAAATAAAAATAAATAACGATTGGAAGAGATATCTAATACCGGGAACATTTTCCATCAACTAAGTTGCCTACAGGCGATAGTTAAGTCATTAGCTTATCTATTGACGACTTATTATTGTAATTAATCGTCGAGGCGCCATCTTATCGTGGGTTAAAAGTGCCGTAATGCACATTAGTGTCCTTTTCACCTTGCATGTAACTGATATGACACTGACCTCTATACTCCATAGTAAATAGTCACAAATGAAGATCCCAGAAGGTCGACTCCATACAAGTGATCAATCTGACTAGCCTTTTCCGAACGAAGCTAGTGTCAGATTCCAGTCCAACCGAATGCAGATGAGTACCAGTATTTTACTTGGAATGACTGCTTATCTGACCTCCACAATCCCTTAACTGGGTGAGACGATATCGCTTGGCAAAACTGGTGACAGATTGTCTGGATTCTGATTGCGGAAACGACTGTCAAAAATCTACTAATGACAGCCGGGACAAACGGCTTCACGTGCTTTCCGAGGCGCGGAGGAGTCTCGGTATGCAATCATCAGAATCATTTCTTTAGATCGACCTCGTATAACGAATGAAAACAAGCGCAAGCACACAGATACGTACCTGCAGTAATCTCAAACAAAAACCGGTCGCGAGTGCGCTTGCACTCGCTGTACGTGAAGCGTGTCTATGTGTGCGTGCGTTTTCGCACATGGCTCTGGTCTTCTGTATCTGTCTGTTTTGTGACATATGTGATCTGTTAGAATGTGAAGAAGTGTCATAATAAGTGTAATTGGTTTAGCAAGCTTGCACTTGTCTGTGACAAGACTTTAAGGGTTATTTCACGTGGCTAAAAGACCCAGTTAAATAAAATTCTAACAAATCGCAATCGCGTTCATCATTATGTGTGGTTCACATAAAGCGGCTCCGGATTGGCTATGCTTTTATAGCCTGTTGTGCCCCACTGCAGGGCAAAGGCTCCCTTCTTTCTTCCTAAACATAAACTTATTAAAAAGAGTAAATGTCACAATACGTCTGTCTTTGTGTTCTTGAATCTGCAGACGCATTTTGGAATCAATTCAGTATTATGTGTGTGCAGAAGTTATATGTCTAAATATGTAATGTCTCTAGAAAGTTGATTTTTCATTCCGGCAACTAGCTATTTAGCGAAATGGGAAAGCCATTTTATTAGCCTGCTATGGCACCCTATTAAGACCAAATTTTTCATTCGATCTAATCGTGATCTAAATCTGACTGAATTATGGCCTTATGGGTGTATCATACCCATACGTAATCTCAGCGAAACATATCTAAAACAACACGCGTTTCGACAGATAGATATTAATCAAAACGAGGAACAAAGCATATCCCATTGTGTTGTATTTTAATGTGTCTATTATTCTATTATGGCCCGGTTCAACGTAAAAACAGCGGTGATCATTGAAAACGATGAATCGATTTTTCAGAATCGATTCCAACAATCGATACGGTCTCGCACCACTGGATCGAGTCACAATGATCGATTGGTATGCAAATCACCGTTTAGTGGACATTAACATAACTATTATGGTAATTTTTTTCTAGTTTTTAAAATGCGTTGAGTCATTATCTGTGGTTCTCATAGAACGGCACCGGATTGGCTGATTGGCTGTCAGACGCCTTAAACCAATGAAGACGAAGATATTATTTGTTTATAGCCTGTTGTGTACCACACTTTTTCTCTTTTTAGGGTTACGTACCTCGTAAAGTAATAAAGCAACCCTTATAAGATCACTCTCTTGATTTCTCTTTTTAAAAAAACGTTGCCCCACACTAAAATTGCTCCTGTATCGTGGGTACGTTTACAAACATACAAAGTGACATACACAAACAGCCAGACCCGGAACAACTATCTGTAGGCCATATACACATTTTTTCCGTACGGGAATCGAACCCGCGACACGCAGCGCAGCAGTCAATTGCTCAACTACTGCGCCAACCGTGCCGTCAAACCCACAGCACAAGCTTACTTATTTCTCCCATTTGGGAGGAAAAGGAAGAAAGAAGGGGAGACTTTGGGCACGTGAAGACCAATCTTATCAATATCTTCGCCTAGGTCTGCCGCAATGTCGTCGGACATTTTCTGGGACCCACATTGTGTTTGATTTAGCATGTGAAACCATTCGATATGTGGCAGATGGACTCAGGCCCGTTTTAGACATCGGCGATTTGTGTTTTGGAGCGCAACACTGTGTTCCTACCGCGGTCCGTTAATCTGACTCCCAGAACGATACGCTCCATTGCTCGCTGACAAACCTTGCCTACCATTTCTGGAATATAAGATTTTATGACCAAAATGTATAATTATATGCAAATGAAAACACATGCTAACTGTCAAGTTGTATGGTATGTCAAAACAGCTGGAAATATGTAAGGAATTAATGTAAATGATGCCTGTCGGTGTGTTTTTAGTAATTTGTTATTCAAATGGAATGCGGCTTCTGATGTACCTAATTTTGTTTGTTGTGTCAATAATAATTTAAGCGTGCGTTCTTGATTAGAAAAATACTCCCGGTGATGAATTCATGGTAATGCGACAAAAATGATGTGTTTTCTTGAAGTTTGATCCGCCATTAGATTTTTTTTTTTATATAATGGGAAACACTGTTGCATTCGTGACTATTCAAGTGTAGTCTATCTATACTAATATTATAAAGAGGAAGGATTTGTATTTTTGTAAGTAACGAATAAACTTAAAAACTACTGCACCGATTTTAAAAATTCTTTCAGCAATGGATAGCTACATTATCAGCGAGTAACATAGGCTAGGCTATATTTTATCCCCGTACTCCCACGGGAACGGGAACTACGCGGGTGAAACCGCGTGACGTCCGCTAGTCTTAAATATAAGGGCTCTTTCATCATCTTTTTTTTTTGTTAATCTATGTTGTCCCACTGCTGGGCAAACTAAACTAATCAAGGGTAAAGTTTTTTGCACTTATGTTTACCGTAGGACGTAGAAAGCTATACTATCGTCAAGTAGGCTAGGTACTTTAACCCCGAAAAAACGAAGTTACGAGAAGGGTTCCGTACCATAAACCGATAAGAAATTACCTTTCTTGTGATATAATAATAATAATTTAACTCAGAACAAAATTCCATATAAAATTATTAGTAAGACTTAAAAACTATGTTAGTACCTTAAAACAACTTATTAACTTACCTTACATTAAATCGGACAACATCAGAAATATGCACCCTATTCCAGCGAATGAGCGAGCGAGTATATGAGGTTAAGCGGTAATATAAACACACTCTGTGAAAATTTCACCTGTCTAACTATCACGGTTCACTAGATACAGTCCGCTGATGACAGATGGACAGACGGATGGACGGACGGTGGATGCGTTGTCATAGAATTCCGCTGTTTATTCTTCGCGTACGGTAACATAAAAAGAGTTTTTGAGCCTAAGACCACCCACTACAAAACTGTGACCGAAAACGCCAAACATTCCAATTCCTATTCACGTAACGGCTGAACCATAGATTAAAGACATTACTGACCAATAAAACCCGTTTAACTATTACCTATTCATCACACGACGCCAATAACGTTATCTGTTCTCAAAATAACTAAATATCTAAATCACATCACGCCAACTTTAACTAATACGAGCTACTGAGAATTTTTGAGAACAATTTACTATGTATGTCGAAGAAGGTTGAGTTTTAAGGTATGTTGTATACCGATTTGACTGAGCGATAGAGGAGCTAGTAAGCATGCGTTTCGTGGCAATGCATTGTTCAATGACCCATCTTGCAGCCGATGTAATCTGCCTAGACTTTTCTCAACAATTTTGGGGTCGGCTTTTTTAACCAGATGTAAGTTTATACCAGTATTTTACATGGGGCGACTAAAGATGTCAGTCAAGGTCAATCAGTCTTGCAAGGGGTCCTTGCAAGACTGATTGTCAAGCTCAGGCTTTAGATATACGAATGACAATGTCGTCTTATTTGTGTTATTGTTAACATTAATGTGATTTTTATTCTTTTCTCAAGAAGTTTGATATTGGCAGGCAGCTAACAGAGGTAAAATAATATTTTAAACGGACTGTATAACAACTTGGGTGTTGAAAAGCTCATTGAGGGCCTAGAATTAGTATTTAATTAATTTTTTTCAGTTACATTTAAATCTAGAGCAAAGCTACAAGTTGGCAGTAGTATCATCACATCGCTAATGTTTTTCAATTACCTATTTGTTCTAATTGTTGAAGTATTTCGTGTACCTATTTATCTTGTTGATTTAAGTATTTATTATATATTTAAATTGCATGTATAGTTTATATATTTGTATGTAATTAAATTTTATATCAATTGCTTTTTACTCTCCAATTGCACTTACCACCATTATCTGCATCACCCAAAGGTTGACTGGTAGAGAATGCCTATGGCATTAAGTCCGCCTCTGTATATTTGTGTGCGTAAAGTGTTAATAAATAAAATAGCTCATTGTCGCATAGCTTGTAATATCCGCAAGCCTAACAATCAGCATAGGTAGATAGATCAAAGCATGAATCGACAATTTTCTGTCGACGTGAAAATATTTCAAACGTAAGACTTATGCCACTTCCAGTGTCGCTGGCAACAATAGCGCCATTTTGATTTTTATTCCCAGAATTCACGATTTTGATTCTTGTGTTTTTTTTTGTTTTGTGGTTTTATTTCATTGACGCTGGGATGTGGTATGAATTTTAAGTTGTGTTATTTGGCAAATAACCCTTATTCTTTGAAGATATTATGATGTGATGTCTAAATGACTTGTTTATCGATTTTGAACTGCTTCCCGAAATCTGATTAAGATTAAATTTCAAAGTGCGTAGCCATGTAGTTTTCATGACAATATACTTGTCTAATAATTATATAGATTGATGATCGATACAAAAGATTAGATTAGTATCCCTACAGAGGCTCTAGACAAGTGACATTTTGCGGATGTCAAAACGTCAAAAATGTATAGGATTGACAAACGCTGTCGAAATGACACATGATATACCTGTGTCCCTTATCTTTTGGAATTTATACAATCGCATTCGGTCAAAGCCTCAGGTCAATAGAGACAGACAATCGCAAAACATTACAATTAAAAACTTGAAAATAATTTCGTCAAAGTCTGACGTGTTTTTCGCCAGCACAACTGCGATGAAAAATGTTGTCTTACATTAAATTCCGGAGTCAGCAAAAGATTTCAGATTTATAGCATTAAAAGCTTTCCAAGTAACCTGTCTGCTTCAAAGAAATCTCTTAAAACCTCCCTTTTTATATTATTTTCTACGTCTCCCCGTTATTTTGGAACAGGAAGCGAATCTCGAATGCCACGTACCTACATTTTACGAAGCCCTTTTCAATATTTTATGCAGGCAATTTGTTTAACATCGATTTTAACATACATACGCTCTCCTTTGCCCGACTTCACTTTTTGTACCTAATTATGTTTTTGAAACTTTTCTCCGATATTCCTTGGAAGTGGACTAAATTATTGATTCGTTATGATTCACACTTTTTTTATGTCAAGGGATAATGTGTTACCCGGATACTGTGTTGTAAAGTTATGATATGTAGTCGCTGCATGTAAAATACTGGTATTCAGCTGAATCCGGTTTGACGGGAAGCCGACCCCAATATAGGTAGGTAAAAGCAAGGAGATTGATTGATGCATCTATTTTCCTTCTTTTCGAATCGATGGCTAATTCTTTTTTGAAGCCAGTAGGTGACAATTTCAGTGTCGCCGTCGGTGGCATTCATCAAATCCCCCAAAGTACAGGTGGGCTTGCAGCCCCATATTAATTATTTCACGGGAAGAAGTTTAGGTATTTAAGCACCCGATTATCCGATCACTGATTATTATCGACTATGTTAAATAACCAATATTTTCCTTAGAAATGACGTGTTCGCAGACATTTTAGTAGTGTTTAGTATGATAATATTTAGTTTATTATAATTTTCGGTTGTTTGTTAATTTTATTATAAGATTAGTCAGTGACGAGTGTGTGAATGATAGATGACGTTAAGATGACCTTTGGAGTCTTCAAACTTGTTTAAAGATTCTGTTTATTTATTTTTACAGCTGTTTGATGATTGATATGGAGCTGGCTTTGATAAAGTTATGGAGTGTGAATAATTTTGTAAGTCATCACAGATTTTTAAATTCACAGAATTTGCAAATTCCCCGAAAAAGACGCATTCGCGTGCAGACACATGTGTTTGTTTCACACATAAATTACAAGTTTTTTTTTAAGTTTATCCTTTAATATCCGAGAATCTTGATGCACTTGAATCTTATCTATAAAGATTTTTGACTTATTTATAAATCTTTAAATGATTCACATCTTATTTAAGACTTTTATTTCAATTAACTACCCTTTACTTTAGATACTTAACATCAGAAGAATCTATTTTGTTTTAGCTGAAATTCTGAATAAAAAAAGAACCCCACCCATTCTAATTCGACTCCAATTACTTATTCAAATCGTATAAACACAATCTGCGCCAGCAGTCCAACACAAACCACACACAGGGTGATGTAAAACAGCGCAAAAGAAAGCAATTAACATTAGCAACGCACTAACAGACACATCCTGTAGATGCACAAACATGCGTGGCACACTTTCTCCGGACACCCGAAATATGAGTGCGAATGTAGGGTGACCATGGTTTGAGTCAGACTTCCACTTTGGTCTGGCAATGTTGGCCCTTTGTTGGCACTTTGATCTATGGTCGTAGATCTGTAAGTGAATTTTTCTGAAAAGTCCCGAATTTTTAACTTGCTTAATCCTTCGTTACTAATAATTTATAAACCGGGGTTTGTTTTTAGCGCCTAAATCGCTGAATCGACTTTGATGAATTTTGGTACAGAGAGAGACATTGTCCATAAAAGGATCCATTAATCGTCCATATAAGGCTCTTTAACCTTTTGAACACCATTGTCACGTAAGCGCGTGCTCTGTACGCCAGTCGCCACAAATATGTGACAAAAAATACGGCGAATTTGTGACTTGGCGTCGGTGACACGTCGATGTGTCTGTGCGATGCTCTGGCGTTCAAAAGATTAACGCGAGCCGAGTGAAGCCGCGGGTAAAGCGTTCTTGCACATGACTGTCTTTTTGTCACAACAAAACTATTAAACAACATAGATTCAGTAATGAAATCCCTGCATTTTTCGAGTATATGAGAACAAATATTTATTGAACGGCTGTTTTTTCTCTGCTTTTAGGGTTTTTTTTTTGCATAAATCTTATCTATGATTGATAGGTATCAACTATCTGAAAATCACGGGTTGAAATATGTGAAAAGTAGGTATAAAATATTTTAAATATTATGAGCACTGTAATATGTATTTTGGTGTATGCTTTGTTGGTTGTCCTAAATAAATAAACATACCCGTAGATTTCCCGTTTTTATGACAAGACAGAAAATAACATCCTCAATCAATCACAGCAAAATTTAATTAAAAACATATTTCCACTCATATTGCATAATGGATGGACGCCCAAAACCAAGTTCATATTACACACAGCAGTGCTTACCCAAACAAAGTCGGTTGCTATAGCAACGCGTCGCGTCAGGGTGGCGCCTCCAAACGTGAGGGGTTTAGGAAACCACCCCTGAAAACTGAAGTGAAGTAGGGAAATAGTTGTGAGTAATCTTGATCGTGAAAGAATGTTGGTGAAATGTGGAGAAATCTTCGGGAAGTTGACTGTATTTTTATCTTTTCGGGTAAATAGTTGTCTTTATCAATGGAACTTGTATTTCGGAGAGGATGGGGGTAGGAACTTCACCTGTGTTTTGTCATATCTTCACTTTCAATCTGTTTTCCATGTCCATACTTCCGTACTAATATTATACAGCCGAAAGCACCTCTGTCTGTCTGTTTGTATCTCTTCACGTCTAGAATACGCCCGCAACTAAGACCGAAACTACGGACTTTGGGTTCAGAAAGTGTCCGGGATAAGGTCATAGGATATTTTTTATCTCTAGAGTATGATGATCCTGTTTATGTCATAATTTTCTGCGTTCATGCGCACGAAACGCTTGCAGACACTTGTCTGAAAATAACTGAAACAAATATGCAACAAATCAACTTGCATTACTAACGAACAATCATCACCAAAAAAACATGAAATCTAGAAATAAATTCCATTATAGGAACATTTCTGTACAACTAAATAGTACAGTTGTAACACGTCAAAAATACTTTCAATATGGGCCATATTGGAATTCTATATACAACCAATCACCAAAACTGTATTAACTTCAAACCTTTCATATTGATTATTATGAAAAGAGGGGTAGGACTGAAATGACCAGCGGAGGTTTTATTACCAGTAATGTATGTCAGGGGTTGTGATAGTCGTAAGTACTGGTCACCCCATTTTACAGGGGTCGTTTGTTTATGTAAGTTTTGGGAGCGACAAAATTCATAACTAGGGAGATAGAGTGGCCAGCGGTTATAGCGATGAACTAAAATTCTAAAAGGCATGGGATTGACAAGCGCTATTTAAATGTCACGTGATCATACCCTTACTTAATGGCATTTCGACAGTCGCTGTCGCTAGTAAAAAAGACTTCTTGGACATGGATAAAGTAAAAGAGGTAATGTTGGTGGTAGATATTTTACTGTATACTTTTATCGAACAGCTCATACATAATTTGGTTAAACCCATGGAACATGCGAGGTCATGCCACACTAATAAGATGGAAGCGGCATACGAAATGACAGTTAACGTTGCGAAATTCAATCGCGTGTCATAGCTTAACTTTGGCGAAAATTATGTGTATCTATCTACTATCTCCTTGCACTACCCACGCAGAGCATTGCATGAACCGCGGTCTATGTTTTCCGTATTTTTGACTTGTGTTCGACTTCCAGGGTTCATTACAAATTAATTAGAATGGTAAATAGATTTATAGCCAATGTGTCTATTATAAGTGGGTCTTTGGCGGTGTCAGTAGCTCGTACCTAATGACTTCAAAATCGTTTGTCTAAAAAATGTCACACACGCCTTAAAACTTCTACAGTTAAAACATCGTCGTTCCTAAGATGACAATCTCCTATCAATCTAAGACAACAATAGGCTCAGCTTAGCCTCTATGACTATGGTCTTTATGACGTCATAAACCATAAACCATAGCCACAATGGTGCCCATGACTCATAAACCCACGTACCATACATGTAGGTATGGGAAATTTTACTCCATGGGATTATGGCGAGACTTGTAAGTTTCGCTGTTCGTTGAAATTTAGGGTCTTTCTATTCTGTTAGGTGCTGCAAGATGGTGAGAAAAGGTGATGAGGTTAAATGAAGGAAACAGTCAAGTTGACCGATACTGTTCTCCGAAATATGTAATTCGTTAAAGCATTGTTCAAGGAAAGTGCCCGCTCAAAAAATATTTAGCATTAACCATGGTTCAAATTGGGATTCTGTAGGGTAAAATGTGCTTGATACTCAATTGCTGCAAAATTTGTTTTACATTAACTGTAAGTAAATTGGCTGAAGTCTAGAAGTAACTGCACCAAAGCGGAAATCACTTTATCCATCAAACCATTTCAATTCAAAATCAAGCGTCCAATTCAATAAAATGTTCCTCTATTCTTGTTCGACGATACACCTTTAGAATGAAACGACTTCTCCAAAGGTTTCCTACAAATCCCTATAAGGAATGAAAGGATGCATTTCAACTCTCTTCCTTGCAATTTAATGTCTATGGGCCGCACCAAACGTCTTTTCAGACCGTTAGATTCTATCAAAATACAAAACGACGAATTAACTACTATATGTATAGGTATATTTATACCTTTTAACATAGTAGTTACAAAGAACTTACCTCGATGACATGTTACATGTCTCTTCCATGACGGGTTGTGAATGGCAATGGATAAAACAATATGTCGTAAAAAAAAGTGGGACAGCATTCGGCAGGAAAGTTTGTATGCAAAAATGTAGGAAGATATGCTAATCAGTTCCTTTTTATTTTAATTCGTGTGGTTCGATTTGTGGGTCAGATTAAGGATTTGTGTTATGAATATTGAAGTCGGACACAGTTATTTTATTTTTACATATCAGTGTACATGTGTCAAAATGGCTTGTCTTATGAACAATCAGTGGTTCGAACTAATTGCAGATCACAGTATAAACCGCCAACTTCTTTTAATAATTTATCTCAATTAACAAGCATTTTTGTGAAGAAAAGTAATCGAGATTTTTACCAAAATACGTCGGGATCGTGAATTTGTGATCCATGTTTCAGTCCACATAACAACCATTAAAAAAGTAATTTTCAGCTTCCGCGCACGGCATTCCTTTGCTCAATCATGTGTATATTAAAAAAAACTGTCATGGCATGACGTCAAAAACAATATGGCGTCGACATCTGCCGCATTTTGATTACAATCGTCATTATAAATTATGTCTTCATTAAATTCGTTGGGGAGAACAATTTTGGGGCTCAAATGGTTATTATTACAAATTATTATTAATATTTCATGCGTTTATGGTAGTTTGGACATTTTGATGTGCAACCTTCATTGTATGACTGAATGCAAAGTTGTCTTTTCATGACAAGGCTTTGGAATACAAAGACGAAATTGCTTGTTTTGTAACCAAAGTGTTACTATGTCGTAATAGTAGTTAAAATATACTCTATGGATTGCTAACTGCGAGTTAGTAATTTTAGAACAGTGAAACTTGGTTTCTGAAGATCTATTAAAGAGATAATCTATGGTCAAGTTGTATTTCCAAAGATTTGATAAGCTGATTTGTTTTAACTTGTATTACTTCTGTCAACCAGAGTGCAACTGACAAAAGCGTCCAAGTAAAGCTTACCTTACTTAAAAATTATCAAGAATTTGAATACAAGAATTCTCTACAGTATTTTTCGTCTTCTATAAATACCAGACCTAATTTTTCTAGTTCCTAAACTGAAATAACGATTTAATCATCAATATTATCTTAAAAAAAACAATATTGGACTCGATAAAGTCACAGCTCGTGTCCAAATAAACATTTCAAACAAAAAATGATGTCACCGCAAAACCAGTAATATCGCGAATTTCCCGATCGTGCGCACTAACGGTCACATCCCGTTAGGTAGGGCAGCTGTTCGATTTTCAAACAGATATCGTGCGATATTGGGTTACCGATTGTCTGGTTTTATTGTTGGCGCCATTCGATAAAGTCATAGACTACACAGACATACTCTATAATCTATGGTATTGAGAATAGAGGTTAGGTTGGGCTCTGATTTGTGTAAAAACTGCTTTGTATTGTTGAGAGTAGGTAGTTTATTTTAAATATAATCAGAATGAATTGGGTGGTTATTGATAGATATCGGATAACGTGGCGCTTGGTACTTGGAAGGTCAAAAATGTAGATATGAATCTATGCACATTGAAAAGTCATAGCAAAATGGTTGATTGTGAATACTGAGATGAAGAATGATAAAGTTGACGAAAGAAGAAGAAAGACACAGTAATTCCGCGTCGATCATAAATTAATTTGGTTATTTCAAGTAAAAGAAGAGAACGAGTTTCATAATGAACAATTCAAAAAGACGTAAGGTTAGTAATATTTAGTTGAGTTTTCCAGAACTGTGCTTGCTCTAAACTAACAGTAAATCTACAGGTGACTTAAATGATTGGACGGAAACAATACCCATTCAAACATAAAATAATGTTGATACGTCAAAGTCAATACCTTCATCATTTTGATGGGCGCCTAATTAAAAACCTCTAGCCTTAAGGGACGCCCTGACAGGCAATGAAAGGGCAACGAACAATATATTCCATATCTACATGTTACTGACCTAATTTAGACCTATGTATGATTAACATAATTAAAGACACGGTGTGGGTTTTTAAAAGAGTGATGAGTGTGTTCATCATTTTTTTATCGTGTCCATCAGTAAAATTTTTGTGAGTGAATTAAAAAGGGCCTTCTTGAGTGGCGGTACCAACGTCCGGTGAATTTTGGCCAGTCAGCTTTGCTTGTTTTTAATTGCACAGATTTTCAATGTATTTGAAGTAGAATAAGGATTAAGTATAAAATTTTGGCTTTATAGCTGTGATCCACAAGCTACCTTCATAAACTGATTTCCAGTTTGAGTAATATCTTTCGTCGCTTCAACTTATGTAGTTCGGTAGTAAAAGTTGGGAAAATATTACAAGAAACAACTCAAAAGAAATTAGAATATTAAATATAAAATCTAGATGAATACGGTATAAAAAGTTTTGACAATAAACCTTTCAAGCGTGCCGCGATTTGATGTAAATAATATTCAGATAAAAGTTATTGTTTTATTCGATAACTTTTTCTGGCATGCTCCCTGCGGTGATCGAATTAGGGAATATCGTAAAACGTCCAGTTTTTTGTTTGTCGTTTATTTCCAAAATTCTTTTGTTTTCTCCTATCTTTATGTAAGTTATTGTAATCGTGTCAACCCTTTGTCTTTTATGATTTAGTGGCTTAAATACTTGAGTTTCTTTTTTGGGGTTGAAGAAACCATTTTATGGTATGATTTTACTAAAATATTTTTTTTTGGGTAGAAAAGGTTCTTTTTATCATCAGTTCTCACTGTAGTGTTAATTTTAAATACATGTCTGCTCTCAATTGCTATCGCTTGAGCTTTGAAACCTGATTTAAAAAGCCGGAGTTGTACTCAAGTTCTTGGAGTCAAGTTAAATGATGGTGGTGGTGTAATTACAGTTTTAACGCGAAGGGTTAACGAGCTGATCGAAATTACATACATAGATCTCATGATAAGTACACCTTATCTTGACATAATTATTACTTGAATTGACAACAGTAATTTGAAGTAAGAAGACGATCACACTGGGACCGTGATGAAAGTGATGATTATACCAATTAAAACTTAATTTATTGCTCTCGTCTTAAAGGTTTGTTCAGTAGTCCAAAGTTAATGGGCTATTTAACTACCCAAAAAAACGGTCGTTGTCACATCTCTTAGTATTTTAGAAGTGCAGTAAAAACACGAGAAAGCCATCAAAACTTTTACGGGCATTTAGCAAGAGCAATTCACGGACTTGTTTGAGATAAAAACAAAATACTGACGAATTTCTTTTTGACTTTGAAATAAGCGAAAAAATACTTAAGTTCTGAAAGTGTTGGGTTCAAAATCCAATGTATAAAAATGGTCCAAGTTTCTGTCAAACCCAATTCATATTATTTCTTTTTAAAAAGTCGATAAAATCAGTACCAAACATCGAAGTTTGCCCATTTTGTATAATCTTTTAACTTTTCGGGCCACAAAAGAAACCGCGGGTTTTGCTGTTAATTTTTTCTTTCACAAATTCCTGAGACTTGATACCTGATCGGAAGGCAAATAATCAAGGTGTTGCAAACAAAAGAACATTTAAACACAAAAGAGTTAGAGTTTGGAATTGTCTGAGCGCATATTTTGACTGGAACATAGATTTCCCGCCTTATAATTCGGTCTGGCGCCATTTTGGGATATTTTATTTTATTTTAAAAGGGTTCCAAAGGTTCTTTGTGATTGTGAATTAGTGGCTTTTTGAGGATATTACAACATTATTACAAGCCTAAGTTTAGAG
The DNA here is from genome assembly GCA_002192655.3 of Mamestra configurata. Lineage (NCBI taxonomy): Eukaryota > Metazoa > Arthropoda > Insecta > Lepidoptera > Noctuidae > Mamestra > Mamestra configurata. Next base: position 275,006 of record NDFZ01005399.1, on the reverse strand, counting down.
ATAAAGGATTTATTGAGTATACACAAACTATGTGTCTTTTATGGAACTTGCTAAAACATTTTTAAAAGGTTAGTAGGTTTTGTGGGCGATAGTTAAACAAGCTATGATTGAGTTCTTAGTTTTGTTTGTTTAACCACCTTTGAAGTGATATTCAGAGGTGTATGCAGAGGTGTAGGTACTCTTTCATGTGTGGTCCTTGAAAATTAAAACCACGTCTTTATGTCTGTGGGTGTGGGAAGGGAATCAAGGATTACATACACCTTAATTTTGTGTATTTACAATCTCTCATTTGCTAAGCGAGGTTACTATGGCCCTGCTGTCTGGTCTGGGGATCTTTATTACGCTGAATGGGATACTGACACATCAAGTTTGTAGGAGAAAGTTGAAAGCTCTATCCTCAAAAGGCCTTTCCAGACGTTGCCCTCCGTTCTTAAAATCTTGAAATGATTTCAAAAGGTGTTTAGTTGATTCCAATGATTTCATCTGGATATCTGTATTTGTCACTGACTCTAATTGCAATGGTAGCCAGTGATAAAACTTCTGCCTAATCTAGACTAGAACCAAATTTTACCGCCTAGATTTCTGGTAGGTATAAAACTAAACTTCATTAAAAAATAGTCCATATTTTTTCTGACTTCAAATAACTTTAATAGATGTATTATGTACCTTAAAAGATTCCTTGACCACCCGTAAAGAAAAACACCATCCATGCTCACACTTTTGAACGAATCGAAAACGCCGTTGAAGGCACTTAAAACTTCACTCTGTTACACAACACACTAGAACCTTCTAAAACGTTGCTTCCATGAAACGGGAAGAAAGAAAGAAAGAACACAAAAGACTCGGTACTGTAAAGGTAACTTCAATTGGTACTATTCATGTATGTTATAATGACTATGGATAGGTACTGCGGTGACCATGACGCTTTCATTTTGAGAGATATTCCTGGTTATTATTATTTTTTAATTTATAAATATAATTTCGGTTTGACAGTCGTTATGGTAGTCTTAAGCCAGAAAATCTGACACCAGTCTTGCTGACAAGTATCGTATTACCCAGTTACTGGGTTGGGGAGGTCATGTAAGCTAGTTGTTCGATGTGAAATACTACCTGCATCCGATTACACTAGAAGCCGATCCCAATGTAGTTGGGTAAAGGCCAGGCAGATTAATGGAAATAATATTTTAAAAAATTGCAAGAAAATATTTAAATAAAAATTCAAAAAAATTTGGTATATCACGTGAAAATATTTACATTTTAAAATAGTTATCAATGTATGTGTTTATGATGTACATGCAAGTATGCATGCCTAGTACCTACTAGAGCTAGTCTTGGGTGGCTTTGTATGCTGGCAAATAAAAGATAAAAGCATCACCTACGTATTAATGCCTTGAAAATACACAGGGTGGAGCCAAAAGTCATCGACACGTCTATTAAGACTAGACTGAAATCAGACAGAAATGTATTCGCATGAGAAAGAAACATTAATATAAAGGGCACAATGAAAGTCAGAACCATGAAGTGTCATTAACACGAAGTTCTAATTAAATTAATTATGCTATCTCATTAGTGTTTATTTTTATGAGCTAGCATAAACAGGAGAATGCTGTAGAGATAACATTCATGCAAAATAAATGCTAAATAACATGTTGTTCTTGTTGTAATTTCATTAGCGTTTTGGTTTATTTCGCAAAATAAAAACTGTATAGAGCAGATAGTATCCACGCAAATGTTATTAAATAGCTTGGTTAAATTATATTATTTTAAAAACCCATTTAACTGAATTCAAGGCGGATTTATTGGAACTGTAGTATCCCACTGCAAAACTGCTCTCAAATCTTAATTTTCTTTATCATAATTATATTTAAAATCCCAAAAACTACAAGCACATTTATCAGGTCAGTCCTTCTTCTCCCCAAAACCACAGCCACACTACGGAGCACGTTCCTGCCACAGATTTATGTGCACCTTTACAACAGCCGCCCGGCAGGTGATGGACGCACGCGCTGCCATTGTTGTTGGGGGCTCAGCAATGGATGGACAGAGGACGAATGAACGGTGGCTGGGAATCACGTGATCTATGTGGGATAGACTTTATGATGATTTTTACGGTAGTTTGGCTACTATCTCACTGAGGAGCTCGTGGCTAAATATTACATATAATATAATAGCCACACGGGTCGAACTAGGGTAAGTCACACTTGCCGAGGTCAGTCCGTGGATGGGTGACCATCCATTATTATTATTTTTTATAATATTCAGTAGTTTGGTTTTTAAATCAAAATAGCTGGAGTAATAGAAAATATATCATCCAAGTAAAGCAAATTGTTTTGCTTTTGTAGTTTTATTTGGAAGTCGTTGTATTTTTTTGTAAAAAAGTTTTTGATTGACTCTTTTTATCTTACTTGATTTGAAACAACGATGCTACACTGAGATTTGTTATACATTTTTAACATGACAATGGATAAAATATCTGTGATGTAATAAAAGGAAGAGGCTGTGTGAGGTGAGATTCCTATGGGGGATAGGCTTGAGTTTGACCAGTATCTCACTTGATGTTACAGCGGCTATGGTACATGCTTCATGTTACATATTTTTAAGATAAAAATATATACGTGTTTGTGATGTAATCCAGGTTTTTAATGATATATTGTGAGGCTAGAAGATGGATGGTGGCATCAATATGAGTAGGTTATCGTATCAAAGGCATTTGTCAGCATTTGTCAACCCCCGGCGCACCTTCTTAACTTTTTAAACGCCAGAGCATAAACGTTTCGGCGTATTTTTTGTCACATATTTGTGACGTTAGCTTAAAAGACACGCGCTTGTTTGACAATGGCGTTTAAAAGGTTAAAATCAGCACAATCGAATGTTAGAATCCATGCAATTTAACAAAGTATAAACCGAAAGTATAGATTTAGAGTAGCAAACGTTTAATTTCTACTTGTGCTCGACAAACACGGTCAAAGAAAAACTGTCAGTCGCCTCGACCCTAATTGGTCCGTCTTCAAAGAATTCGTAATGAACTCGGCCAAGCAAATAAAACGACTACTACTATTATAGTGGGTAAGTGGAAAAATCAGAAGTTCGCGAAAAAGTATCAAACATGTTTTCTAGACAGTTTGCAAAATTCCCAATTTCACAATCTACCTACAACATATAACAATACCATTATTACCCGACTTTTTCAACCATTTTTTTTCATTTTTGAAAAAAACCTTTATTTCAATGGACATTTTGAAATAAACATCTTGAAAACAGTTCGTGGGCACGGCGATTGTATCCGTAGTCACGAATTTGTAAATGGCTTGAGGGATTCACGATGTCTTCTGTTAAGGTAATAAATAACAAGGGAGGGGATAATATTTATGTTAGATCGCGTTGATTGTAGTTTTTATAACAATCGATTTTAATATTTGAGAGTCTATAAGTTGATACTGAGATGACCTCTGAAAGATGTGTGGAAGATGCGTCGACTTGTTGTGAATTGTGCTGTGGGTATGGTACCGAGATCCCTCGGTACCTTTGATTCCGGCTTTCATTTTTTTTTCTTACTTTTATTTATTTGAAATGAGTTTGCTCTTGACTCTAGTCTACGTCATAGATGACAGAGACAAACCGACGATGGAGTGAGCTTACCCAGAAGAAGCCAGAAGTCATTTGTAGATCTTTAGTAGTAGAGAAGTAGTCAGAATCTCAAAAGTCTGACAACCAGTGTTGCCAATGTAATAGTGTTACCCAGTTACTGGATTGTTATGCTTAGAAAGGGCAGAAGGATGACTATGATTTGCGTGATATTATGTCGGAAACAATAAAAAATATATGTACCTACAGTCAACAAAGCTATTTAGTATACAGGCAAAAAATAATTAATTTTTCCACTTCACTACCAATATTTATTTCTAATGTGTGCATTATAACTTTTTAAGCTTATGATGACATACTTACTAGTGTGGTGTACAATAATTGTCTACTCAGCACACTCACAACATTGTTTAAAAGTTAGCTGACTGCATACCAAATAGCTTTATTGACTGTACATACACTCGAAATACATTACCCTCCTTCTGGTGCAGTAGGATTAACCTTTTCGCCGCCAACGTACACAAAACGCAATGCCTCGCCGAGCGCCAAGCTATAAATGTATAACTAAGTATACAGTAAACAGTAGTGATGGGGATATCGTCATATCGATGAATAAGATTTGTACGCGTAAAGTTAAGATTTAAACTTGATTTTACGAATATAAATAAAAACTGATTAAATATTTCCAGATTTTATTTTATTTCACAGTATCCTTAATAAGAAAAAACAGTATAAATTATGAGTATCAAAGAAACTAATACATAACTCAATTAGAACTATAAGGAATGGGGTACATCTCTATTTGTTTCATGATCTCATTCTTTAACTTCATATCAAGTTATTGGCACTGAGGGCACGTTGAATTCGATTCTTGATCAGGGATGGGGTCTATGGTCTTTCTTTCTTCTATTTTTGTTTATTCCTGTGTTTTTTTAATAACTTCAGTCAACGTTTTTTACCGTAGGTATCTAAGTAGCAGAATTTTTAATTGTTTTTAAAGTGTTTTTTGAAATGGAAAGTAAGTATATATTTAAATTCTATCACGCTTGTAGCCGTGTACTTATCAAAGCATTGTTTTTTAAGTGTTGTTTCTGTTCTTTTCTTAACTCATGTATCGGTAGCGTTTACCCATCACATACATACTTACGTTTACATACTTATTGAATTCCTACTCTTTGATGAATAAACATTATTATTATCATCCAGTTAGACATACCTCAGAATTATCTTCTGGTTCAATGTTCTCCACAAAATACTCCGAGTCCGATTCCACACCTTGCAAAATTTTAAGAAGTTCGTCCGAATCAAGTTCTTCACTCATTTTTCTATTTGTTATCAAGTGAAAGAAAGAAAGATGCGTGCGCGCGAATCCGATTTTGTGCTGCACTATGCCAAAGTGACCTTGACAGCCGCACGCCTATGACGTCACTGACCAACTTCTATAGTAGTTCGTGGCACTCGGTGGCGCACAGGGGCATAGACGACCAATTGTTTTGTAGAGATGGGAAAATAACTATCGACAAGAATTGGTAACAACTTTATAATTACGTATCGGCATCTACCTGAAGGCCGAAATTCATCTACTATCCTTTGTAATGAAGTAGATAACTAAGTTCATATTTTATTGACCTCAAATTGTTTTCGATATTCGTAACTTTCTGTATTTATAAATATTTCAATGGTGAAATCAACCTTTCACGGCACATCACTGGCCAACTTGATATGAAGTGATTGGCGTTCTGAGGAAAGTAACAAAATTCAGAGTTTCTGTTTTTGCCGATTTTAGGACAAACTAGGGCTTATTTTGTGTAGAAAAATAAAAAACAGGGTAGTAGACAGTGCTATCTTAAATAATAAAATGAAACAAAGCTTTTAATCACAGTAAATTTATTTTAATAAGATAGTTAAAATGAACAACTTCTATAGAAGTTGTGGCGCTGGTGGCACGAAAATCCCGAACTTCTATAGAAGTGCTTGGCGGTGAAAAGGTTAAATAAAACGTTACAAAACTCAAAAAATAAAACTACAATAATTTTGACAGCCCTTAATGCTCATAATAATTACAACTAAATCTAATTTGAACCATGACCATGCTCTTTGAACAATCCCCCATAATGACCATAGAATCAAGACCACCATAGAGGTACAGTCTCGCATAAAAGTGTTAGTATAATAGTCCGGATTATGGTAAATACCTTCTTTTTTGAAGGCAAATGGGAGTCATGCTTGGGAATCGTGGTAATTGCTTTTGTTAAAGAAATTATGTATTTGAATTTCAAATTTTACAAGTACTGTGGGGAGTGAAGTTATTAGAATAAGCTGTAGAGCTTCGATGAAGTAGGTGCTTTTGTTTTTTGTTCTCTTACTTTTGAAGATATGTTATACTTATTTATGAACAAATCTATGTTTCCAAAAAAAATTGAAAATTCAGTGCTTTATAAAAATAAATCTAACCCATCATTTTAAGTCTATTGAATCTAAACACGAAAAAGTCCTATTCTTAACTATGCCAATTTTAAAAACTATGGGAAAGAATGAAAAGTGACGACTAGTGGTCCACATTATCCCTGAATCCAAGGGGTTGGAAGTCCTGCAGAGAGACCTTTCAATTCAATTGAATTCAGGAACAATTTACATTGTGTTTGAAATCATTACTCTATAAAAAAAATACTAAAATCACGTTCATTAAAATTATAAAACTAACACATTCAACAATAAATTATAGAAAATATAAACAGCAAAAATCAATAATAAACCAATATTACCCAGTCTCACATTAACTGATAGGTATTTAAAAAATACAAAAAAAAAGTGGATATGTCATCGTCTATCGAATACAGACATTTCTCCAATAGGAATGCTTTGAGTCTTGACTTAAATTAACTTTTATAAATTATATTTTTTAATTCCAATGGCAACCTGTTAAAAATCCGCACTGCTTGATATTGAGGACTATGCTGCACAATATTAAGTTGGGGTATTATTTTGTTTAAGCTTTCCCAGCCGCTGGATGAAATAGGTTGACAGTAACCAGCAGCCACCAAAAAAATAAGGAGAAGACTTTATCAATAACACAAATAAATCGTACCTATAATATCAAAACGATTTTCTACCCACCATTACCAAAAGTGTAAGAAATACCTCCGAAACACCTTTCCCGCTCATCCATTGTTTTTAATATTTTAATGACACATGTAACCCGTGAGTTATGGCACCAAACACCATAGATCCTTTTATCTATGGTTTAGGTGCTTTTAAGTTATACTTTTGACTCCTTTATGCCTCCGGGTACGGTGATGTTAAGTTACAGATAATTTTATGTTAGAGTTAATGATTATGGTGTTTTTATTTAGATTTGTGGGTGGGCAGAGAAGTAAGACTTGTATTGATTGAGTTGGGAGCAGGACGATGATACTGTTAAATATGTTTTTACTAAGTGATGTTTTTGTCAGGCAATGCCTTGCATATTTTACAATACAGAAATCGTTCTTATCAAATAGCAAATAGCAAAGATATTGAAAAATGTAGTAGAGAGTTTAACCATAGTACCAGAAATGATAGAAATCATTATTGGCTTGAATAAAAAAAAAACATCAATGATATATCATTGATGTGATGGAAAATCTGTAGTGCAGGGCCTCTTAAGTGCGCCTCAAAGCGATGTCAGCATAGAAGACGGGGCCCGCTAGGGCCAGAGCCTGCCAGGGTTGCGGAATTTGTTCGAAAGAGTCACCGCGGCCCTGGAACGCAAAGGGCTTTAGAAGGAACACGGATGGGTTTTAGCCAGTAAGAGTCTGACACGCCCTTCCGCTCCACCCAGAGCGGAAGAAGTCATTTGATGATTTCCCATCCTTAAAAAAGGGCCTCTTAAGTGTACCGAACCTACATATACATATGTACATATCTAAGTGTAATATTAAAACCACCTCTGCCTATTTATTCTGCTGTCACCTTCTAACCAAAAAGCTTGAACGTACAAAGTAGCGGATCTGATAGCACCGGACAGTTTCCGAGAAATGTCCAGGTAAGCGGATAGACGGAGTGTGCGGATTTTTTGCCGTCTGCTACATATTTGTAACGTTTTTTTTTGCTGCCATGTCACCTTTGTGATCGATTGTACTGAGAAGTGTGATTTGAATAAATGGTTTCGCTACAGGCATCTATGGGTATAGGGAATTAAGGTGTCCAGGGCTGTTGGTATATTTGTTTCATTACTATTAGTTACCTCATGATATTGTTTGATGTACGGAGCAAAAGTTTAATTAATAAAGAATGTAACTACAACACAATCGCGTACTACAACAAGACTAATAAATAAATAAGCATATAAAAAGTGATAATAGTATTAAATCCGGATAAGTAATAGAACTCATTAGGTATCTGAAATATCATTTGCATCGCTGTCAGTGGGTAAAGTATCCACCACACTAGCAGTAAAGCTTCTTTGAATCACAATGCTGAGTCTTTAGCCGAAGAAAAATGCCATCAATGCCACCACATGAAAAACAAAGAAACGAAATTTGTACAACAACAAAAATAAATCGCAACGCCATCTATCCTGTCAACGATGAACTACCAACGAAGTCCTGCATCGCGCAAGCAAGTTTTCCGTGCGATTTAAACATATACAACAGTCCGAATATCAACTATCGGGCAGTTGCCCACCAGACACAACAACCAGCTGGTCGTAGGATCCTCCCATTTCAATAGAGGTTGCGGGACTTAACTCTCTGTACCGCATACCTCTACAAACCCATGTTTGACTGGAGTAATTTTTTTTATTTGTATCTATATTTTATGTAGCTCCTATCCCACAGGAACAGGATATTTCGGGATAAAACATAGCCTTTATAACACCTGGTAAAGTAAGTAGCTTTCTATATCAGAGAAAAAAAATTCGTAATCGAATCTGCACTTCCAGAGATTACAAACAATTATTTAACTTGTTTAAAATATGAGTTTATTATGCTCATTTTCTGATGTACCTTGCTTTTCTCACGTTTTGCCAACTATACACTCAACAACTTAAAAACTTTGGTTTATCCTTACAACCAGGAGAATCGTAGTAAAAACGAAAACAAAACACGATCTTATAACAAGAATTTATTATTAAACAGATAGCGTGTGCTTTATTAAGTGTGAAACAGTCGTTATTTAGCTGATAAATTGAATGAATGACCCTGTTTTGTTCCTTAATAAGGAATCCTCTATGTTACTCTATGGTATAAGAAATAAAGACACAAATTCATGACTTTTTTTTCTGTTTAAATTGAGATTTTGGGTTATAAATCTCGGCTTTTTGTCGTCCAGTTTTGTTTCTTTTTATTCTAAGTTTGGTTGCTTTTGACCGCTATGGTACGTGATGATTTGATGGCATTTATTTTTCATCTACCAGTCGATCTTAAGGTAGTGCTGATATAGAACATGGTAGATGCAACTTAACCTTTTGAACGCCAGAGCATAAACGCATCGGCGTGCCCCCGACGCCAAGCCACAAATTTGCCGTACTTTTTGTCACATATTTGTGACGTTTGGCGTACAGGGCACGCGCTTGCTTGTCATGTATACGTAACAGAGGCGTTCAAAAGGTTAAAGACAAACAGAAAAAGTCAATAATAAATACGCATTTAGAAACATACATACAAGTAAACAATTTAATTGTTTTTTTGTTTATTTTTTTTTTGGTTTTGATTTGTCATTGATGACATTTGAATGGTTAAAATTGTCACTAAAGATACGATGGTCATATTTAACGTGCCAAAAGCCACGTTCTTTGTTTGAAATAAAGTGTCACTTGCTGTTTTAAAGTCAAACAATAACTAATGAATTTCTTTTGTTTTATTTACAGGTAAGCAAATGTTACCGCCGTCACCATTTATTAGGAACTTCTTAACGTAAGTAGATTGATAGATATCATAATCGGACCACAAGACGTATGGCGATGCGCCACCGGTACATGGCCGACATCCCACCGACTCGCACAAAACGTTTTGGGAACACATTCATTGTGCGTACAGCTAAGGAGTGGAATTCCCTGCCAGAGTCTGTGTTTCTTGATAGCTACAACCTGGGAGTCTTTAAGTCAAGAGTGAATAGGTTACTTCTAGGCAAGCGTGCTCCATCTTCGACCACATCATAGTAATAAGGAAAAAATATCGAAACATAAAAAATGTGGCATTAAAAAAAACAATCGACCACAAAAGCAACTAAGAAATTCTGAAGAAATGACTTTTCAAGCAGTCTGATGGAGTTGGTGACATCAAATCTGTGATTGAACTAAAGTAAATGCCATCAACTGCATAAGACTGCTTGAATAGTTATTTTCTTCTGAACTATTTAGCCGTTTTTAATCGACTTCAAAAAAAGGAGGAGGTTCTCAATACGGTTGTATTTTTTTATGTTTGTACCTCATAACTCCGTCATTTATGAACCGAATTTAAATATTATTTTTTTATATGAAAGGATATACGTTCCGATTGGTCCCATGGAAATCTTATCAGAATCGGTTCAGTAGTTTGGTTTTTAAATCAAAATAGCTGGAGGAAATAGAAAAATTATCATTCAAGTAAACGAAATTGCGTGTTTTGTTACCACTTAAAACTGTAAATTAATAACTGTAATTTCGGAAGTCGGTATTAAAATACGAAGAAACAACCAAAAACACCGACTTCCGGAATTAGTTTATTTTTTTTTACTTTGTAGTGTTTTTTTTTATTTGGAATTTTTTTTTGGTTTTTATTTTTCCTTAATGTGTATCATCCACGTAACATCTCCCTTAAATATACCCAAGCACTTCTGGAACACCCTGTATACATGAAATGAACCATGTTTCAGAAAATAAATACACATATACATACACATACAGGGTCATTGCCCTCTGATAAGAAGTACAGTGAAACATTTCTCCAACAGCTGATAGTCTATCAAGATCCCAATCAAAGACTCATTCATTCACTATAATTATCTATTTTCTCTGGTACTTTCTTATTAGTCTTTCATTATTATAGGTGGTAGAGCTATACATGTTAACTACGGAAAAAAACTAGGTCATCCTTCAGCTTTTACGTTTCATCATCACCATTATACCAGCCGAAAGACGTCCACTGCTGGATATAGGTCTTCCCCAAGGGGGTTTGTCAAAATCACCACGCTTGGCAGTCGGGTTTGAGATCGCAGTGTAGCTGTTCCATGCACAGAAGCAAAGTGAATCCCTTAGTCGCATCCTACAACACCCACGGGAAGTGATGGGATGGTGAACACGTTTTACGCTTGTCGAGTGGTTATAATTATTATTATTCCTAGCCTGAACTGTCCCGCTACTGCGAAAGGGCCTTAATCCATTCCTTCCATTGTTCGCGGCTTGTGCCACTTCTTGCCAATTCCTAAGGAAGACATTGAAGCCATCTCGCCATCTCCTTCATCGAGTGGTATTTGAACATATGGTTTCGTGGTTCCTTTTCTTATGTGAGTCTTTTCTCCAACCCCCTTTTTTAGGCATGGGAAATCATGAGATGGCTTCTTCCGCTCTGGGTGGAGCGGAAGGACGTGTCAGACTCTAACTGACTAAAACTCATCCGTGTATCTTCTAAAGCCCTTCGCGTTCCAGGGCCGCGGTGACTCTTTCGAACAAATTCCGTAACCCTGGCTAAAGAGATGTCTCCTATGCTGACATCTCTGTGAGGCGCGCGTTTCTCAACCCCTATAAGATCTTTGCTTGTCTTAGAGCCAACCCACGCTTGTATTATATATAAGCAATTGCAACTAGGAGGGATTGGCAGCAGAATCTTTCGTTTTTATCAATTTGTAAAAAGAACCTTGCAACCGGTCCATTTTAACAGTTAAAATATTTCAACTTCCAAGATTTTGACCAGTTCCTAGACCTAATCTATTATGATCAATCTTCGACCACTGCTGGTCTATCTAACCAGTATAGTTATAGATCGTACAGTTATCTTTAATATAAACAAAAACTCCTTTTATTTTCAACCTGCCTCACAATATTTTTCAATCAATTTTGATTTGACTGACATCACACAATAACTTTCGAAGGTATTTTTAATTTGATGCCTCGTTACGCCTTCTGATCATTAATCAAAAGCATTATCTCTCTGCCTACGTCCCAAGACGCAAGCGTAAAGTTTATGCATTAGTTAACTTGTACGCTTAAATTGACTGGAATTTGGAACAATTATCTTGAACTATGCAGGTTTGTAATTAGGTGTTTTGTAACTTGCTTAAAAAAGAATTTAGTATTTCGGAGCAATATTGTTAAGCAACCAATATCTTACTAAAAAAGTTCATTTTTTGTTAAAATTGTAAGTAGCATATTTCAGTTTACTCAAGTTAGGCAAAACGTCCACTTCCTTATGTTTATTAATTATATCGGTCAGGTAACTTCCATGGAATAGATCATCATCTTCATTCTCTTGTCTTCCAATTTTATTTGTGGTCAACATATCACATCTCTGTCTCGTCGTCATCTCACACGTCGTCAGCACATCTGTCACACAGTTCATCGTTTTTTTTATTTTCCCTTACTCTCATAGACATCCACACTATTTTTGTATCAAAATAGTCTCATAGATTGCGCATTACGTTTATCATACAAAAAATAGCAATCACTTTATGCATATTTATCACAAATGTAAGGTAATCTATTGGATAATGTCACCCACAGTGACCCACACATCCATTTTGAGAGGAAAATTCGTCGACAAAGCAACCGGTTGAAAAGAAAGTGTTTACTCTATGGAAAGTGAAAAGAAAAGCTTTGTTTAATCATTGTTTATGGTAGACTGTGTCGATGGGTCATCTTGGACCATAGACGCTTCTTTAACGTTGGGCGTTTGGTAGGTAAAGTCAAGCTAGACTAATATTAATGCGAACGTAACTCTGTCTGTCTGTCAGACAGACAGACAGAGTTAGTCAAAGCTGGAAAAGAGATAAATACTAAGATGATGACTAAGAATAAGAAACATGCAATAATCACAAGTGAATTGGTAAAAGGATAAGAGGTGGATGATGATAAAAGACAAAGCGTCCTTCATAAATATGTTTTCATAGATTTGAAAATAAATTGTGAACACAATTTTATACCTCATACACATAATATAAGAATAATCGCACCAGCTTACAGCCCAATCGGATTGAGAAACGGTTACTGAATTTAATAAAATTATGGCATATGAAAGAAAGTAAAAGAAACGAAAACAAGTACAATTTCTGTAGAGTCACAATCTGTACAATAACTAATAAAGATTGAAGATATAAAGTACAGGGAAGTGATGACAGAAAGGGACAACAACACAAATCAAAGGCACCAGAAAAGGAAAGAGCATCTGCAGTTGATTGCACTTTGATTGTGCGTTCCAGTTTTTTAATTAAAAAGATTAAAAAGAAAGAGGTTGTGTCCAATGAGGTTTTAACACAGCATTTCTTATTTCCGTGACTGATTTTTTAATAACTAATGTTTTCTAATAATAAATAGATAATCACAGTTAAAAAAAAAACGTAATGGCTTTGATAATATAATCTGATGATAAAAAATGTTTGGGTTGGATTATTACTATAATGATGACTTCGCTATTTTTATAACTGAAGTCATAAAATTAGATAATGATGTAACCAAGTACGTTTGTAATTGTGTTGACAGCGAAATGCTTTAAAAGGGTTTAGATATGAGAGTACCTCCCAAATTTCACTTTATCCAATAAGGATATTTCAAACGATAAGTTTTTGTAGGCTGCCCTTCTTTACCCTATACTTAACGTAAAGTTTGTCTATGCTACAGAATAGTCATCATCTGTCTAGTTTTTATTAAAGACCAAGGCTAGGGCTCCTGAGCCCCGACTCCCGGGTCTTTAGGGACATTGATATCCAGTAACAATAACGTTTCGGATTGACTACGCGATATTTCGATAGCGCATATCAATCCCATACATTTTGGATATTCTGTTAATCATTATCGCTGAAAGAATATCACTTGTGTAGACTCTCTATTTACCTGGCAACTGCAGCTTGCTTATATACTCCTACACCATTATATACGATGCCCAGATGTTACTCTTATCAGTATCAGAATGCCATAACCAAGCCAAAATCTTCCCATAGCAGCCAGACATAGAATTTCAACATGGTGATAAATAGCATTCTTGGCTCTCAAATTACGATTCCCTTTCGGTTTCCTTTACAAGTTTGTATCTATGCAATTAGTTTTGTCTGGTTGCCAATGTTTTTGTTGTGTCTGATAGCTTCTAAGAGCAAGTAGATAGTGCCTAGAAGTACTCCATTTACGATAAGTGTTAGACAAAAATAGCCCAACATAAAGCGAATACCTTTTGAAATCTTAAGAATCTACCTTTCCTAATGGACAGTAGTCACTTTATTAATTTAATACTATTATTTTACTGAACTGTAAATGATGACGTTCAAAAGTGCCGTTTAATGGCCTAATTGAAATAAACGTTTTGACTTTGAAACAAGTGTTCAGCTAAATACCTTATGACATTAAATATGATACAACTCATTTTTTCAAAAAGAAATTAACGAACCTATTGATTGATAAATGTTGTTAGGCTGTCAGTGAATTTTTAAATGATAGCACCCTATGACATTGCTCAATAATATTTTATTTGATGAAATTTGTTATATTAAAATTTGATTTACCTAAATGTATGTTTTTCCGGTGAATTTAACTTTTAAGAATATGACATTAAAAACTGATTACCTGACAATTATTGATTAATATAGATTGGCAATACTTATGATTATTATATGTTGCATGCCATACGGTAGAATGTACTGGATCCAATTGGTTTTCCCTGTACACCATCAAAACTATGTTTTGTTACCTACATTCATTGCAAATAAATGATTTCTGATTCTGATTCATCTTTATCGACCCTTTTCTGTTTTACTGCTGGGCACCCGAAGACATTCCAGTAATAATTTTTCACCTCGTACCAGCTCTCACGGTACGCGTCCAGGTCATCTCGCCACCTCTTTCTGGGCACCTCTTGATTGACCGTTCAGTTCTCACAGGCATTACAATGTGTTAATCCCTACTGCACGGAAGCATGTCATTTTCTTTAATTTTTTTTTGTTTTTTTTTCTTCCTCCATACATCTGTATTCTCTTCATACATTCGTTTTCGCTGTAGTCACCCTATTTATAGACACATTGTCTTTTACACAGTCTTCGTAATCTTCGCCTACTCTTATAACCAGTGATCGGATAATCGGGCACTTATATACCTAAACTTCTTCCCGTGAAAGAATAATATGGACATTCCTTTCTGAATAAAAAAGTAATCCCGGATTCCCGGGATTGAATAATTTTGTAAAAACAACTATATGAAATTATACCAGTGGTTATTTTGATTTATTTTCTTTATTTTATTCAAAACAAATGGTATACCTATAAAAAATTATAATGTGCACAATGTGGTCAATGTGTAGTATTTATTACATGACTGCCCAAGAAAAGGAGTGTAATATTTTTTATGTTTGTATTGTAACTTCTAAATGCCTGAACCGGCTTAAAGCATGTCCGTATTATACTTTCGTGGGAATTTAAATTAAATTATTTTATTATTATATATTATTATTTATTGTAGATTATCCGATCACTGCTATATAACCATCCACATTTATACATTGGACGGAAGCACACATATAATTTTTCACTTTCACATATTTTTCACCCGAAAAATCGTTTTCTTGATTTTACAGTAATAGTTTTAACAAATCCAACCAACAGGTCTAACAGAAACGTCAATGGGCCATACCGTCTCTAAAATTACTATCCGTGACTGCAATACAAAGTCAAAAAACCCTTTGTAATGTTAAAAAAAAAACCCATAAAAATTAAGGCCCAGTCGCTTCCCTTGAATTAGATACCATCGGTTCTTTCATCAAAGTGCAGCCGACATGCTGTTTCTCTTTCATTCTTATAGATATTGTCTTCTCTCTCTGTTTGTCGTGGCTGGTCCGATATTTGATGTGGTGGACCATCATGAGTAAGTTTTTTATCTTTTCGACTGTTTCCCGTTTGGGGGTAGGCGGAATTCCAAGTGTACTTAAAGATATTGCGTATGTCACGATCTTCTTTTTTCTGTCATTCAATGAATACTTCCTTTAGAATACAATCATTTTTAAACGGAAATATTATGATTCAGTGTTGACAATATTAGAGGAACTCATATTATAAAGAGTTGAATTGTTTGTTTATATGTTTGTGAAAGGGCAATTACTCTGAAAGTACTAATTCCATAGCGAAAATAATATTTCATAAAGCTAGTATCAACTATCAACTGAGTTATTGGGTAACTCGAGACTCCTTGGCAAGACTGTGGTCGTTTTTTTTTGTGGCTTATGACCGTAAGTCAATAATTTTTAAATAACAGTTGGGACTAACAGATCTATGCTTTCTATAACTACGGAGAACTCGGTATGAGCTACCCAAAAGCTCTTCATTAAGTATTTAATATGTCAGAAAAATGTTGTACAAAATCAAAATATTTAAAACAAACCCTGATCAACGATGATATACAAGCCCAATTTTAATTTTATCTTCTCAACCTAAATTCTTTTAACGATTAATGGAACAACATTCTCAAAAAGCTTCCGTATACATTAATATAGCCATAACTAGTCGGTCTGTCTGTGTATATATAACTCGGGAAGATTGCATAAGTCTGGAGCGAAGCCAATGACAATATGCACATGTAGAATTATATGCATTTCGATGTTTTATTTGAAGTTAAAATAGTAAGGTCGCCGGTTATTGGGTAGTTAAGAAGCAGTTTAAAATTATGGTCGAATTTCCAGCGAAATATTTAGAAGCTTGAAACATATGCCACCACTATTGTACATTAAGTATTGAATTAAATATGTCACAGGAAAATGGCAAACTCCGTCTGATTATAAAATAACTTGAGAGATTGTAAACTCTCGATAAATTGTCAACTGAACATTTGGAATACTTTTTACGCATCAAAATTTGATAGTCTATAATATCCCCGTGTCGGTTGGAGAAATTGTGGACTGACATAAACTGGCGACCAATCAGCACTCTGGTCTACAATTTATGTTTCGGTGTGACAGATAAATTGGAAATTTGGCCCCTCATTGGTCTTTGTTGGTGTGAGCTCATATCTGCCATTTTCCACTTACCTGCCTAATTCACTTACTGCTTACTCGCACGCACGCCAAAATGTCCCTAAAAATGATCTTTTAAATAAATATCTATAAAATTTGGCCCGTTTCCACACATTACAAAATCGCACTTTATCTAACTTCACAAAAATTCAAATCGCTAGAAGCTATTAGTGACTCATAATCGGTAAAAAAATACAAAAATGGTGCCGACTATACCTAAATACATTATCTTATCTCTTAACGAACTAATTAGTAAGAACTTAATGACATGAAAATAGTTTTTTCTCAAAGTTCGCAGAGTTTATCAGTTGGTTGAGTTGGTATTGTTTGAAGAAGTTACATTAATATTACATTATTATATAGATGACGTAACGGTCCGTGTTAGTGGGACACGGGAGCAAATAGGGTGTGGTTCAAAACATAAGATTTCGCGGTCAAGAAATGTGCTTTCTTAATCAGAATCTGGCGTGGAAAGGGTTTAGTTATTTACCGAAGCAGGGAGGATCGGCAGAATGAAAAAATAACTCTTTTATGTTAATCAAAATTTACGAAGGTAAAACAATTAATTTGTTGTTATAGCGGCAACATAAATACATTATCTGTGAAAATTTCAACTGTCTAGCTATCACGGTTCATGAGATACAGCCTGGTAACGGACATACAGACGGACAGTAGACTTTTAGTAATAGGGTCCCGTTTTACCCTTTGGGTACGAAACCCTAAAAAAGTCGTTTTGAAACAATCTTGGGATATTTTCCTCTAAATATCATAATTTTAACAAGCCCGAAAAGTCGCTCGGCACTTTTAACTTGCACCCAACCGGAAGCGGTCGCCTTAACCCTACACTCGTTCCGCTAACACTATACCGGACACTAATTACATTAATTAACTCCACACGTATATATTATAAGCCAGCACACACGTGGCTATCGCCCTTTGGCTGTATAATCACGCCTTTTTAGCATATTAGCTGGGTAGGCAGCGAAACTAAGTACGGTAAATAATAGGCCAGCTGGAACTAAAATGTGTATTGTGGACCGGTATTTAGTAGTAGTACCACATAATACTGTTATAATACTATGTTTTAAAGTAAAACCGGTATTTAGTAGTAGTACCACATAATACTGTTATTTAAACTATGTTTTAAAGTAAAACCACCCGTTTTATACTCACTTAAGGATGTGCCAGTTTGTATTTTAGATATTTCACCCGCGTAGTTTCCGTTCCCGCGGGAGTACGGGGATAATGTAGCTATCCATTGCTGAAAGAATTTTTCAAATCGGTCCAGTAGTTTTTAAGTTTATTCGTTACATACAAAAATACAAATCTTTCCTCTTTATAATATTAGTATAGATTATAATGATTGAAACAGTGCCAATCTACAAGGCTTACAACAGGCTAAGGTAGAATTTGATTGTAATACTTGCAAACCTACATCCCTAGTACCTAAACGTTTAACATGTTTGAAATACATTTGTCAGATAATGAACGAACCTATATAGGTATGCGGTATAGAGAGTAAAGTCCCGCAAACCTCCATTGAGAAGGAAGGATCCTCCGACCAGACGGTTGTTGTGCCCGATAGTTGATGTTCGGACTGTTGTGTATGTTCAAATCGCACGGAGAACTTTGCTTGCGCGATGCAGGGTTTCGTTGGTAGTTCGTCGCTGACAGGATAGACGGCACTGCGGTTCTTTTTGTTGCCGTACAAATTTCGCTTCTTGATTTTTCATGTGACGGCATTGATGCCGCTACAAACCTATAACAACAACACGGTGATTCTTGGCTAGACTGGAATCAAATTTACTGGCCTTTGACAATCCGTTACGACTGCCAAAGATCTACAAATGGCAGCCGGGACCAACGGGTTAACGTGCTTTTCGAGGCACGGAGGAAATTCGGTATGTTAATATATTCACCCATCCATAGACCGACCGTGGCATGCGTTGCTTGACCTTGAAGATTGACTCGTGAGGTTGTTATTCTTTAGCCACGAACTCCTCTCTAATTGGTATTGTATTTATGTATTTTATATTATTATATCTAATTAGTATTGTTTAAAACGTTTGTACACTGACAGCCCTAAATCTATCTACCTTCGTTCAATCCATCCAAAGGTTGTCTGGAAGAGATTGCCTTGTGCGATAAGACCGCCCATTGTGCACTTATTTTATGTATGATTGTCCTGTTCTTATTATGAGGTGTACAATAAAGTATATAATAAATAAATATAATATAATATGCGAAACGTAGTCTCGGTATGTTAAGATGGTCACCCATCCATAGAACAACCTTGGCAAGCGTTGCTTAACCTTGATCGAACCGTGCGGCTGATATTCTTTAGCCACGAGCTCCTCACGGACATACAAACGAAGCAAAAATAATAAAAGTTTGTAAAATCAGACAAGCTTTTATTCCAATAGTTTTTGAGCAGAGGAAATATCCGCGGTCCTCCAGAATTACATCAGCACAGTTAAACCGGTAAACGGTAACGGAATACACAGTAATCGAGTTATAATAACCGACATAATAAAATAAAATAAATTTATTAAATGAATCAAGGAAGTGAAAGTAATTTTCCGCATGTTTTCTTGATTGTATTTTAATGGTAAATAAGTAATAATAAATGAAAAATGTTTCCGTGTAACTTACGGTATATAATAGTAATTTTTTTTAAAGTAACTGAGGGAAATGTCAAGAACGTGGATAATAGCAGACTCCTTTCCATAGTGACAATAAAAAAAAAACCATTTTGACCTGTGCAACATACAAAAGTGACCCAGACTTTTGAAGCTTATTATCTTGCTGAAGCTCTTAGGTGCTACTACTTTTACTTTTTTTATCTCTAACTTGCTCCAAACTTTGTCTGAAGGAGTATACCTAGTTGCATTAATTCCGCTTAAGTACCACTATTTATTTATTTATTTATTTAAACTTTATGTACAATAGTGGTACATGGGCGGACTTAATGCATCATGTCATTCTCTACCAGTCAACCTTTGGGTTATTAAGACTATACTGTGGTAGGTGTACAATAAATAAATATAAGATACAAAATTGAATTTTAACATTTCGGAAAGAATATACAGATAATATATATAATACTAATAAAATACATATATATGCTAAAATAATAAACTAATAAATATGATATATAATATGTAATCATACCGATTAAGAGAATTCATAGTAATCATGACGAAGAACGACTAAGAATGACAAGCTTTTAAGTAGTGTTTACGGATTTTACGCTTAAAGGAAAATTTTGACTCCGCCTTCTTGATGTCAAGGGGAAGCATATTCCAGAGTTTAATTGTAGAAATAGCGTAGGAATTAGACAAAAACCCGGTGCGGTGAGAAGGGATATGAAGAAGTAAGTTTTTAGATGCTCGAAGGTTGAGACTGTGAGAACTGCCCAACACTTTAAAATATTGTTTTAAATAATCAGGAGCACAAGGATCGTTCATGATAGTGAAGAGCATGCAGAGGGATCTGAGGGATCTTCTCTGACGGATAGGCAACCATTTAAGCTGAGAACGGAAGGAAGAAATGTGATCATATTTACGAAGGCCAAAAATGAAACGAATACAGTTGTTAAGAAGTCGATCCAGTTTGTTGAGAAGTTCTTGGGATAGATCAGAGTAGCAAACATCAGCATAATCAATTATAGGAAGCACAAGTGACTGGACCAAAGTGATTTTAGTGCTTGAAGGAAGAAAATGCTTGAATCTATAGAGAGATCGCAGTGTGAATGTTACTCTCTGGCTAACCTGAGCAATCTGCTTATTCCAACTTAACCGGTCATCAATGTATAGACCTAAGTCTTTAACGTGTGGCGAGAGAGTGATTACGGTATTGTTGAAAGTAAGCGGCAGCAGTTGGCTGGTGTCCAAGTTACGCAGAAAATATGAACTACCAATGAGGATAGCCTGACATTTACCGACATTGACAGTAACCCCAAATCTGCTTGACCAATCGCTGATAGCTAGAAGGTCAGCATTCAGCAATGCGATGCAGTTGTCCATGTTGTCAATGTCAGTTTG
>NDFZ01005399.1:199221-248059 GCA_002192655.3 Mamestra configurata | reverse complement strand
TATTTATTTAAACTTTATGTACAATAGTGGTACATGGGCGGACTTAATGCATCAAGGCATTCTCTACCAGTCAACCTTTGGGTTATTAAGACTATACTGTGGTAGGTGTACAATAAATAAAATTAAGATACAAAATTGAATTTTAACATTTCGGAAAGAATATACAGATAATATATATAATACTAATAAAATACATATATATGCTAAAATAATAAACTAATAAATATGATATATAATATGTAATCATACCGATTAAGAGAATTCATAGTAATCATGACGAAGAACGACTAAGAATGACAAGCTTTTAAGTAGTGTTTACGGATTTTACGCTTAAAGGAAAATTTTGACTCCGCCTTCTTGATGTCAAGGGGAAGCATATTCCAGAGTTTAATTGTAGAAATAGCGAAAACCCGGTGCGGTGAGAAGGGATATGAAGAAGTAAGTTTTTCGATGCTCGAAGGTTGAGACTGACACTATTGTACATAAAGTTTAAATAAACTGAAAATGTACAGACGAACTTTATCGCTAGAGTTTTAGGTTCATGGTTGATAGGGATAATTTGTCAGTTTCGGGTAGTCTGATATGCTGGCGTCCGTACATCATTTCATATCACAAGTTTATCTGCTTAGTATAGTGGTATTGAAAAGAGTCACAGCAGTAGACTTTTACCTGCTAATCATCACTTCATCATCATCATATTATCCGAAAGACATCCACTGCTGGACATAGGCATCCCCCAAGGAAGCCATAAACGCCAGGCGGGTTGGCGACCGCAGTGTTGCTGTTGCAGTGCACAGAACCACAGAAAATGCTGCTGCCCATTCTCTGGTGAGTCCCTTAGTCGCCTCTAACGACACCCACGGGAAGTGATGGGATGGTGCTATTCTTTTACGTCCGACACCATACAGAACCTTCGGGCTAATACTTCAGTTCTTTTGTTAAAATAATGTGATAGTAGCCTAAGTATCCGTTAGTCGCATTTTACGACGCCAACGGGTAGATGGGGTGTCCTATTATTAGGTCGACCACCGGACATTATTGACAGCTATGATTTACAGCGACACTGCGAAAATTGCAGCTGTGCAGAAACACGTAATAAGTTTTCAAGATGGATTCAGTGTTCTAAGACTATTTTGATTCCAAAATTTGTAATTTTCTTCCCAAATGATGTTAGAAGACAAAAAAAAAAAAAAATGTGTAAAGAAAATAATTGGCAGTGTCAGTGTTGAAAAAGGATTGATGTTGTCTATTTTTGTTGCAATGTTTTAATACATTTAATAAGCAAATGTGAAAGATGTATTCTCAGACTTTTCAAATGAATTCTTAGTCGTCTTTAACTTCGAATATAGCTTATTATGTAGTAAAATATTAGTTAGGCAGCAATAATCATCAAGATTAGGTCCCAAACATTGGGAACCGGCAATGCAGTAGACCCAAAAGGAGATGGCGAGACGGGCTGGACTCCTACTTATAAGATTGGGACTCAGATTGCTGAAATAGAGCGAAATTGAAAGGAGGAAGGAAGGCATTTACATAATAATATAATAGCTAGCAAGAATATTCAGGGCTGACCATCCAGAGTGCCTCGGATACACCTAAATTACTTAAATATCGTCAATCTTCATCTCATGGAACATTGATTTGTTTAATAGAAATTATTACATAAACGATACCCAGAACTAACAATAAAACCACAGCATTTATTTTAAAATTAACCCTAATGCAACAATAACTCTATCTCCCGCAATTTGTGTCTATTTAAATAACGTTTTATTACAAAAGCACAGGAAACGCCGCGCGATAGTCGCTGTATAGAACATTAAGCACTGCATGTGATGTCAATTGTCACAACTTGCGGGAACTTTAGTAGTAGCTGTCAGGGGGACTGTGATTTGTAATTATTACGGGATTTTCTACTCGTACGTACCTACTTGTGATACGGTACTAGGTAAGTACCTTAACTGTTACATCATAGACCATAGCGCAGTTCTAAAATTGAACCAATGATTGGAACACAGATTCATGTTAAAAACATGACATCAATTTAGGCATACTTCGATTAAGAACAAAGTTTTTTTTTTAATCTCAGTTTTGCTGAATATGAAACCTTTTTAAGGCAACATCATTGTTTTAAAAATAAAATAAAAACATGTGGGGCAGTCTTTGGGGACTGCCGATAAAAGTAAAAACTAAGCGAAAGCTAAAGCGTTCGGTGACGATGACGCGAGTTCCATGATTTTTGTTCACCCAAAAAGTGCTCAACGCGCCTAAAGAAGTTTTCACTTCAAAAATAATATTTAATTTTACACACATTTTACAAGGCCTTCATGAGCACATATAAAATGTCAGAATCATGTGCATGATTTAAATCGGTAGCTATCTACGGAAAAACTGGCAAGAAACTCCTCGGAATATTATTCTTTAAAAGAAATATTGATTCGCATGACTTTAAACCAAAACCTACATTTGGGTTTTTCTTTTATGAGAAAATCGCATGTGTCAGACAGACAGGATGTTTAATTCTAGTTACCGATTTCAACAGGTAAAATGTCGAATAAAAAATAGTCGCATCAAATTACAATGGAAGCTTAAAATAATAAAATATAACGAAGTGCGGTCTTATCACCGTGATCGGATAATCGGGCGCTTGTATACCTAAACTTCTTCCCGTGAAAGAATAATATGGACATTCCTTTCTGAATAAATAAGTAATTTTGTAAAAACAAGTATAACAAACTTAATGAAATTATAGCAGTGGTTATTTTGATTTAGTATCTTTATTTTATTCAAAACAAATGGAATACCTATAAAAAATTACAATGAGAGTTCACATCGAGTTCTAACTACATTTTGTATGCGGCCATTTTTAGCAATCTCAAGAATTTCGAACGATTCCTGGATCCGGGATTCTGAAAAGCATGTCCGTATTATACTTTCTTGGGAATGAAAGTGAAGTTTCGGTACATTAGCGCCCGATTATCCGATCGCTGCTTATCAATGAAAGCGGTACCAAAAATATTTAGAAAATATTTTCACAGAATACTTCTTTCTGCACAAGAAACTGTCTCCAGTTAGTTTATAGATTCCGCTCGCAGTCCACGTAATATTCCTTATCGTTAGACTAGAACAAGCTCCGTTTAATCTAAGTTCATTGACAGCATTCGATGTTCGCATAGCAATAGCTAGGTAGTTCAATAATGTAACAGCTGTTTAAATATATCTACTCCTTGTACGTGACATTGTAATTTTGAGCTTGACTAAAAGCAATGCTTGGCCAAAAATATTGTTATGCTGGGCACTTCACTTAAAATATCTTCCTTACTTACTTTGTTAAAAAAATTAACTTTATTTCAATCACTTCAGGGTATATTTTCTATCGTCTAAGTAACACGAATATTTGGGCGAAAACGCCAAGTGAAGTGCCTCCTATAGATTATGATTTATTTTGGTAAATAAGAGGGCTGTAATGTGACATTGTATTAGCGATAGCAATTGTCGATATGCAAGAATTATTGGGTATTGACCAAAACATTTTGGATGCATAAGTTCATTTCATACATTTGTGATTTTTGCAATCGCTGATCGAATTCCACTTTTTCTGGAAGCCATAATGCTTGAATAGAAAATATAAGGTCCCATTTAAATAGATGGACAAATTTTAACACAGCGTTCAATACGTCTAACCAAAGATATCTTAGCAAAACAAAACTCTGATTAAAGAAATTTGATTTTGACTTAAAATAATAAATTGCCAACATTCTTAGTGTATTTTCGTCAAATGATTTTATTTCTTGTAAGTATCTAATGCGTTTTTCTTATTATTTTTTTAACCATTGTCCTTCCTTATTTTGGTAGGTATTCTGAATGATTTCTAAAAGTTTGTCCATCTATTTTAATGGGACCTATATCTAAGTTCGTGTTCAAATTATAGGCTAAATTCAGAATTAGGGGAGTGCGGGGCTAAACGTGGCACGGGTAAGTTGTTCCGGTGTAATTTAATAATGTACCGGTCGTTACTGGCCAAACTAAGACAGTTGTCATCGGTGCGCTGCAGCGTTCCGTTTTATGACGAATTTTACTCGATATTTTTATCGCTTTTATTTCATAAAACCTATTTGAATCGGAACAACTTCCCCGCAGCATGTTTAGCCCCGCTCTGGGACTATGGTGTCAAAGTGGGTCGTCCATTTTCTTATTTTATAAATGCTTCCTTCACATAGTTTTTAACTACAAATAACCAAATAGTACCTTCACTTAAGTTTAGAGAATGGACATTGTGGACATAGTGCTACATGTTCTTTTGATCTGAGTGATGATGACGGACGGACGGACGGACGACCGAGTAAAAAACCAAAGACATTGTGATGGAAAGTGTGGTAGAATTGACTTGAGTATGTGTTGTGCTAGCTGTTATATGGGCCAACATGTTTAGTTGTGAAAACAAACGATTGGGTTTCAAAATAATATGTAGCAGCGCGAAATATATAGGGGTACCGATCCGATTAAAACAAAAACCACAATTAATCAGGCCCCCATTATAAACCAAAATGAAGGGCTCGCGTATTCATACAAATATTTGCATTTAAAATAAGGATTATTTATTTAAATTTCTCCTTGGACATATGGTCACCCTACGCCACAATGAACGCAATAACGTGTCCACATTTGCTGGGCTATTAACTCCGGACAACGGGAAAGGTAATAGAGCGAAAATTGTTTATGAAAAAAAGGTATAACTTTTATTTAAATGTAAAGGGCTTGTTAAATAACAATTTTTGTGGTGATTAGACGGTAAAGATTAGTTTTTGGGATATTGAAAAATTGGTTTAATTGGTTTTTGGTGGTTTGGGTCTTCCTGCCTTTGAAGTGGCTCTAATTGTTTCCTCAGAAGAGGTGGTTCAATTATCCATACTAATATTTTCACACTAATATTATAAAGGCTAAAGTTTGTGAGTGTGTATGTTTGTTACTTCTTCACGCGTAAACGGCTGGACCAATTTTGATAAAATTTGGTATGCAGGAAGCTGACACCCTGGATTAACACATAGGCTACTTTTTCTATATATACTAGCTGCGCGGATTACACCGCGGGGTGCAGCTAGAATTATCAATGCGAAAGTGTGTCTGTCTGTTTGTTACCTCTTCACGCTTAAACCGCTGAGCCGATTGAGATGAAATTTGGTATAGATATAGTTTGTATCCCGGGAGTATGTTCCCTAGGGATTATTTTCGGCATTAACGCGGGCGGAGCCGTGGGCAGCAGCTAGTATTAAAATAAGCTATTATTTTGTATGTGGTATGGTATAATATGGCCCAGTAATTCCGCTTCATGCAAGTAATAAATACAACTGATCCACTACGGGGCAGAGAGGCACTTTCCTAAATAGATAAGGCAAGAGCTTTAATCACGACGCTCGTCCAAGGCGGTTTCGTTGTATTCATTTTTAGTTTAGTATTCCTCACAATGTTTCCCTTCGCTTTTTGTATTAATTTAAATAAAAATATAATGGATGTTGAAATTCACATTCGAATTGAAATTTATATGGTAAGAAAACCCCAGAGCGCAGCTATTTATTTAAATGAATGAATGAATGACGAATGAATGGAAATACTCTAGAATGATTCACAGTTTGAATCGGTACAGGAAAACCGCAAGTAAGTAATTACTTTTATCTTTTACTGTGGTTTCCTTTACCAGGAATCGTGCTTTTCTGTTTTTTTAAACTGAAGTTTTTTTTTTAAATCTCTAAATCTCATTTACAATTAAAGAAAATTAGTTATAGTTATTTTTTTGCGCCAAGCAGGACACTTCCCGTCAAAAAAAACAAAACTAATACAAGTAGTTAAGATATGCGTCAAATCCGCGCAAAATAGCCATCGCTCAGCATAATGCTGTCTTTTCCGAATACAAGACAAAGCCATAGCGCTGGTTTTCAGCGACAACGTGCATTTCATCTTATCTTACTGTTATAACAAACTTAAAGATGGGTGCCACTAACAGTTTTAGATTTGCATCTAACGGGTTTTGTCAGTCAGTAGAGGAGTATCTGATTTACAAATATAGAAAATTTGTCATTTCCGCCAAGCAAGAATACCGTAAAAAAAATTTGGTTGTCTGTAAAGTCGGTTTACGGACGATAGTTAAACGTGACAACGTCATAACAAAACATTGATGAAATTATCGTAACGTTACAATGAGCGTAACGTTACAATGAGTCATCCTTTTTCATGCGTGCAGCCGGCGTTCATCGATTTATTAGACGTTGTTACGTCAAAACAAAACCAATACAAGTTGTGAAGATATGCGTCAAATCCGCGCAAAATGGCCATCGCTCAGCATAATGCTATCTTTTTCGATCACAAGACAAAGACACAGCGTTGGTTTTCAGCGACAACGTGCATTTCATCTTATCTTACTGTTATAACAAACTTAAAGATGGCTGCCACTAACAGTTTTGGATTTGCATCTAACGGGTTTTGTCAGTCAGTAGGGGAGTATCTGTATATATATTTAAGTGCTTCTTGGCTATCGTCCAGGTACTGATTAGAAAGAAACCTTTTCATACAAGATAGGACTTTATTTTAATGAATTATCTTCTCTATTTTATCATCATCATCCACAGCCCGACTTCGCCCACTACTGAGCATAGGCCTCTCTTCTCTTGTGCCACTCCCCACGTTGCTGTGCCAGCCTCATCCAGGTTCTACCCGCGATGGCAACAATGTCGTCAGGCCATCTCGCCGCCGGCCGACCAACACTTCTTCTTCCGGTCCTCGGGCGCTACTTCTTCTCTTCTTTAGCAGCGGTTAAAGATTCACTGTTATTGTTTGGAACGATGAAAGATCACGTTAACATACCAAATTCGTAAAATATCTGTAAGGGTCAATTTTTAACAGTCAGACAACTTTTACATCACACTAACATTATAAAGGCGAAAGTTTGTAAGTGAGTGTTTGTGTGTGTATGTTTGTTACTTTTTCACGCGCAAACGGCTGGATCAATTTTGATAAAATTTGGTATGCAGGAAGCTGACACCCTGGTTTAACACATAGGCTACTTATATATATACTAAAACCGCGGGTAAAACCGCGGGGCGCAGCTAGTGAGGAATAAAAATGGCGGTTTGACAGCTTTTGTATATAAAATATGCCAAATTGACATATATTTATTCTTCATATAATAATTATATCAATATTAAAAGTAACCCTTAAAAAAAATCGCAATCTAATCGTCTTTAAGCAAAATGTTCCAAAAGTAATTTTGGACAGACAGCAAAATAAATATTCCCCGCCCTTCACACTAACAAATTGCGTTCATCAATCTTCAGACGCTCTTCAACACCAAAAAACATAAGCTGTAACTAACTCGCCAGACATATTAAATCACACCAAAATACCATGAGGAATCTGTATCACCGCCATGGTTAAACCATCAAATAAAATATTTGGGCCGATAGTTCAACGCTCTCTACCAACTTTTTTGGGTTCCGTAGCGAAATGGCAAAAACTTGCTTTTGTAAAAATGCCTTTTTAAATTACGTCCTGTTCTATTTGACAGCCATCAAGTACCTTGTGAATGAAAAGTAAATGCTCATATGAAAGCGTGGGATCATGAAGATTATGATGATCCTATAGGAATTACTTTTTTATTTTCGCTTCTTAAGTCACCACTTTCATTTGATGATTTCGTTTTCCGAAGTCTTGCGAAGGGGTTTGTTGCTACCCAGTTACTGGGTTGCAGAGGTGGGTACTCAGTTGCATTCGGCTAGATTGGAAGCCGACCGTTGCGGAATTTGTTTGAAAGAGTCACCGCGGCCCTGGAACGCAAAGGGCTTTCGAAGGAACACGGATGGGTTTTAGTCAGTAAGAGTCTGACACACCCTTCCACTCCACCCAGAGCGGAAGAAGTAATTCGATGAATTCCCATCCTTAAAAAAAAAACATGGAAAAAGTCAAGGCAGATTTATTGATGTTTTTCAAAGTTTCTTTGCGAAATACGTTGAAATAAAAACTATTTTTTGCAGCCGACAAAATCAACATGTACAGTCAGTTAAAACAATAGCTGACCCACCTTTGCATAAATGGTTGGTAATGGTTAAGAATTTTTTAGATAACGAATCGATACAATTGTATAATTATTTTATATTTTTACCATTTGAGCAAAGTAAATGAAAAAAAAAATTATATCGATTCGTGTTCTAAAAATCTCAACCGTTTATGCAAAGGTGGGTCAGCTAATCTAATTATACATACGTGAAATACTCAACCTGACTACGGAACCAGTGCGTCACGTACTTGGCCATTTTTTTCTATAAATTTTTCGCACTTCGCTCTCGAAGTTTATAAATATTTGTATTAGATCACTGTTGTTTTGAACTCTGAGGTAAACTAGGTTAGTCCGTTCCGTGTGAGTTATATATGGACCAGATTTTGTACTACGAGGAGATTGCGGCCTAATTTGAAAGGGAATATATTTTTGGAAGTTATAAAAACAGGTTTTATTGTAATTTGAGGTTTAGATAGAATTAATTGTCTGTTTTTTAACCTGGACTATGTTTTGGTTTTTTATCTTGGTTAGGCTCGAATATCTCACCTGGTTGTAGCGATGATGTGGTCGACGATGTAGCTTGCTGGCCTAAAAGTAACATTTTCCACTCTTGACTAACGGCCGGTCTCAATAACGTATCTACCTTTAACCAACTGTTAAATTTGCTACCAACAGTAGCTGAAACGTCATCTTTGCCTTTGTAATGACGTTTTAGCTACGTTATTGAAACCGGCCGTTAGTGACCCTTAGTTTCTAGCAATCAGGAAACACAGACTTCGGTGGGGAATTACACTCCTTAGCTGTGCTCAACATGAATGTATTCCCAAAAAAAAGGGGGGAATAGGTGGGATGTCCGGTAGGGCTGTACGTCTACATGTGTAGTTCAAATTCAAAGTCAAAGTCAAAGTCAAAACGTTTATTTCAATTAGGCCATTAAACGGCACTTTTGAACGTCATCATTATATCATAAAGTTCAGTAAAATAATAATATTATATTAATAAAGTGACTCTACTGTCTATTCGGAAAGGTAGATTCTTATGGAGAAGAACGGACAAGAAACTCCATAGTTCCTCTTTTCAAATAGTTTTCCAGCGCACACTCCCGAAATGAAAGGATCTGACGTAGAACAAATGTCATATTCGCGAAACGCCCTATTCGCAAAATATCCCATTCTCAAAACGTCTCCCAATCCATAAAAAACCGACAGGCTGGCAAAAATATAAAGTGATAGTGTAGCTCTCTCTCTCAGTGAAACAATTTTGGTCATTGGATCAGAGCTTCCAAATACCTTCCTTTAACACCAATGGCTTCCACGCCATCATCAGACAGAAATCTACCTCTTTGTGCAGAGTCCGGGTCAGCTCCAACTCGATCCTGAAGACCATAGCGGGGAGGTACGATTTTCCTTTGTTAGGTTCGAAGGTGCATTGCCAATAACAGCCTTTTTTTATTATTTTTTTTAAGGACGGGAAATCATCAAATGACTTCTTCCGCTCTGGGTGGAGCGGAAGGGCGTGTCAGACTCTTACTGACTAAAACCCACCCGTGTTCCTTCGAAAGCCCTTTGCGTTCCAGGGCCGTGGTGACTCTTTCGAACAAATTCCGTAACCCTGGCAGGCCAATAACAGCCGATATAGTCTCTTAATAGATTATCAGTTAACTAACATAGGAATAAGTTATCTATTTGTTTGTTTAAAAGATTTTTTATTATTTTTAACAATCATTTCTTTATAACATTAGTTTAAATTAAGTAGATGATAAAGCGGGTAACAATCTGGTCCAAATACATCCCAATGTAAGTGGTGTTCCGTGCGTCACTTCATGAGTTCATGACGCAAATAAACACATTTCTTCTCTTTTTCCCGTCTGTCAATGGTGTAGTTTTATGAATGAAAATCACCCGTTAGCTTTAACTGCTACTGAAGACGTCATATTTTTTATCGCACAGTATATATTCGTTATTTTAGCAATTCGTTTTTTGTGGGTTTCATGATCGCTTGACAAGGTCGGTCTGTAGTTGGGTGACCATTAATTACAAACCGAGACCCTCCGTGCTTCGGAATGCACGTTAAGCCGTTGGTCCCGGCTGTCATATGTGGATTTTTGGCAGTCGTTAAAGATATTCAGCCGGTCGATTCTGTAAACATGTCACTCACCTCGTGATCACTTCACCCAAGCCGTCACTTCGACATGTCTTCAGAATCGACCAGCTGAAGCCAGAAGATTTGACAGCAATCTTGCTACCTTGCGTGCTTAGCAGTGTCTGGGTTGTTGAGGTCATAGGCAGTTTGCACTATATAAAATACTGATATGTTTCGTTGCATCCGGTTTGAATGGAAGTCGATCTCAACATACGTACCTATGTAATTGGGAAAAGGAGTGGAACTCTCTGCCTGCGTCTGTGTTTCCGAACGCATACAACCCTAATCTCTTCAAAATTAGAGTGAACAGGCTTCTTCTGGGTAAGCTCGCTCCATCGTCGACTTTGTCTCTGTCATCTAGACTAGAGTCAAGACCATCTCAAATAAAAAAAGGGTTGATTGATCTGTAGCGGCATCAATGCCTCCACATGAAAAACAAAGAAGCGAAATTTGTACGGCAACAAAAAGACCCGCAGCGCCATCCACGACGAACTAACAATGAAATCCTGCAAGCAAAGTTCTCCGTGCGATTTGAACATATACAACAGTCCGAATATCAACTATCGGGCAATTGCCTAACAATCGTCTGATCGGAGGATCTTCCCATTTCAGTGGAGGTATGCGGGACTTTACTCTCTGTACCGCATACCCTCCATAGATCACCATTGAAATCCTTGTTTCAACTACGGCTGAGGATCTTTACTCCCTGATGTGCCGTGCTTCCTTGGTCTGTCCAGTCAGGTCCAGTCACATCCAGGTTTTATACTTTCGTATTACTCTTTGTATAATAAAATTACATTGTATTTATTCCTCAAGTATGTTTTACACAACTTTATCACATTCAAAAGGCAGCAAATCAGATACAACTGCATTCAACACTGATTCAAAGATTATCCGATATACATCTTGGAATTCGCAGACAACTCTGCTATCGTACATTGTAATCATATAGTATGTGATATCAGATAAGCCTATATTATCTGTAACTAACCAAAGTTCACTGTGAATTGTATTTGGATAATATCAGGATTGTATAACTGTCAACGACCCGCAAGCTATACGCACAGTATACAAATAAAACAGTATATCAACGGGTCTATTTTTGAGCTACCGCTACACTTCACCAGCATAGGAGCGCTAGGCTTGTTAACCATAATTTATAATGACAGCATAAGCACATAGTGAGTTTAATAAAAGCTGGTAAAAGGTCACAAACTGATTAAAGGTGCATTGCACTACATGAAGCCCTAGTCTTGATGCGACGTACACTAAACTAGCATCATCATAAACCTGCAGCAGTTCACTGCCTCTTCAAAGACAACTGCCATTATGCTCAGTCCTTTACAAAATCCATGCTGCAACCTGAGGGTCATTAATTCAATAATGAACAGGTTACTTCTAGGTCCATCTTCAATCACATCATCCTTTTTATCAGGAGAGATTGTGGACAAATACGAGCCCAGTAATAAAAAGAAATACGTCTCATTCTGCGCCGAGTCACAGTCTCGGCAAGACCCTCAACTTTGAATTTGGGTGAATGTTCGCAATTGTTCTACTGTTTATCGTTATGTGATCTATCCTAGTCCTGGTCTTTTTATTCCCTACACCTACGGAAGAGATAGGTAAGCGAATTTGCGGCCTTGTTCTATAAAGAGCCCTTACATCTTCGGTAAATTGTAAACTTCAAACCAATGGGTACTCCTGTGAAATTCCAGTTTAAGAGCCCTGACGAACCAGGTTCAGAACTTAATCAGGAAACAGTGTTTCTAGAAAGAGGTAGCTTTACACGGGCTTACTTACTTATCCGACCCGAATTGTGCATTTTTGATACACGACAATAGTTTATATTTTTATCAGTGGAAGAATCTTCGTAAACGGAGTAGTTCATCCAGAGAATTTCTCCTTCAAACACAATATTACCTCCTTTAATATAAGTTTAGATTCCTTTCTTTTGAGCCAAACTAACGCCACTTTAATCCAGTTTTGGGTCTGCAACTCTTTTCAAAAACAGCACAATCATATTGAAATCAAACTCGCTTTGATTACTCATTCACCTTGTTAAGATAAACACAAGATTTCAACACAAAACTGAAATCTGAACTAATGTTACAACTGGTGGTTTGCCAAATCGATCACGAGATTAGTTTATCCCATTTTCTTGCAATGTAAATATGTAGATTTAAATATTTTATATGCATTAGCCAACAATAACACTTTAACTAAACTAGATTAATTCAGAATGGTGATGATTTACATACTGTAAACACAAATTTGGTTGGAAATTTACTCTAAGTCAGACAATTGAAAGGCACAGTTGTTAAGAGGATAAAGTGGGGAGGGGAAGAGCTCATTGGCCATCGAAAAGTTCGTCCATATCGCTGTCAACGAGAAAAGTTGACAATGACGTCTTCAGTCCGCCAGCAGAGCCACTTAGGATCCAAACAGGTCCTGCCAGGGTTGCGGAATCCTGACAGGGTTGCGGAATTTGTTCGAAAGAGTCACCGCGGCGCTGGAACGCAAAGGGCTTTAGAAGGAACACGGATGGGTTTTAGTCAGTAAGAGTCTGACACGCCCTTCCGCTCCACCCAGAGCAGAAGCAGTCATTTGATGATTTCCCATCCTTAAAAAAAAAGGATCTTAACACATGACATTCTGTTAGTGCAGTTTCTGTCAGTTTCTGTTAAGTTTGGGATTGTCAAACGCTGTCGAAATGTCGCGTGATCAATCCCTTATATTTTAGTATTTCTACAATCACCGTTACTCATAGATTGGCAATTTGTCGAGAGCACTATGCTGTAAGTTTAATACATAGCTTTTCTGTGCTCTAAATCTCTGTTTTGAATAAGTTAGTCTCACAAACAGCTTGAAAACACGAATCAGAAATCAAAATACAACTTCACCTAACATCTTGACTCCCGAGCCATTACCCCCATTTACCGGCAAGGCCAGGTAAATAGGTCTTGTAGATTTATTGTTAGGTCAGCATAACCTACATAGAGTGTCGATTCTAATATCGTTATTAGCTTTTAACACTCATTTATGTGAGTTCAATCTAATTGATTTGTTGGTTTGAACTCATTGACCTAAGTAATGACCGGGAGAAGTGGTTTTTCTTTAGTTGTATTGAGGAAATGTTTGTTTTGGGTTGGTTCTGTTTCTTTAATGAGTTTTAGCGATAGATTGGTTGTTTTTAAATGTTGTTTACCATTTTATTTTGGGGCTGTAGTATCTCTTATCTTTCTTTGAAAATTTTGGCTCTCGTAATGTTTAATATCGATATCGATACTTCTTATTTTATTCGTGCATTTATCCTCAGGGTTTTGGAATATGTTGTTTTGGCTAGTGTACTTCGTTTTTGATGGGTTGCATTTTAACTTCAGGCTTATATTCCCTAAAGAGGTAGGTAAAGATGAATAAATACACTTAACATATTTCCAGTTTATATGAAGTCCAATCTGGCCCAATAATATTGCATCGTTTTAGTAAAGCTATTATGGAAACTTCCACATAAACAAATACTTGATAATTCTAGCAATTTGCCAATCGCATTCCCAGACAATATTCTACAATAGAATAACATAAACCCGCAAGATTTACAGTTTCCAATACTGAATTACATATTTTCATAGGAAATCCATAGCTGAGAATGTCTGGCTAAAGATTTATGTTCATGATTTACTAGATCAGACAAGCTCGTGGGCAAGTACAGCTGCATAGGTCGATCTTCAAGGTTATGCAACGCTTGCCGGGGTCTGTCCGATGATGGGTGACCTGCCTTATATCGAGACCCTTCCGTTGGTTCCGGGCATATTCGTAGAATTTAGGCATTTTTTACAGGGTAGTCAGAAGCTAAAATTCTGACATCATTATTGCCAAGGGTGTGACAGGCAGTCAAGCTTCAAGTGCATATACTGAGATATGCCTGTTTGGCCCCTCACAGATAAAACACATATTGCTAGTTTTTATTAATTTAATCTTTAATTAATTTTTATTACTGTTAGCTTTAATTTGTTTTACTTTACTTATTCGTATGTCTTGTGCGAGTTCCAATATTTTTTTAAACTTTTTTTTTATTTGAGATTGGTGTGCCCTTGAATCTAGTCTAGGTCATAGATGACAGAGACTAAGTCGACGATGGAGCGAGCTTACCCAGAAGAAGCCTGTTCACTCTAATTTTGAAGAGATTAGGGTTGTATACGTTCGGAAACACAGAACAAGTAAAATACTGGTATTTAGCTGTGTCCTATAAGACTGGAAGCCGACCAGAATTCGGAAAAGGCACAGCAGTTTGTTTGATATATAAAATATTAGTTAGTCGTAAAGGAGGCAGTCAGTTACAGGGTAACACGTTACCAATATCGTCATCATATCGCATTTCCCAGTGACTTGTTTGTAGAGGTCTGATATGCAGACGTTCCATATAAATTACTTACGACGTCAAAAACATCATCATATCAGCCGAAAGACGTCCACGACGTTTTGTGACAATTAAAAACTTCTTCTTCTTCACTACTGAACATAGATCTCTCCCGATGGGGGAGGGGTTTACCATAATATAAATATAATAATATATAATATAATATCTTGGGACAACTCACACACGGTCATCCGATCCCAAACTAGGCAGAGCCTGTGCTATGGCAACCAGACAACTGATAAACATACTTAAATATTTCTGAATACATACATAATATAGATAAATTACACCCAGACACAGAACAAATGATCATGCTCATCACACAAAGATTTGTCCTGGGTGGGAATCGAACCCACGACCTCCGGTTTGGCAGTCAGGGTCACTAACCACTCGACCAACAGGCCAGTCATAATCACCACGCTAAGCAGGCGGGTTAGCGATCGCAGTGTAGCTGTTGCAATGCACAGAGAATGCTGCTGCCCATTCTCTGATGAGTCCCTTAGTCGCCCCTTACGATACCCACGGGAAGTGATGGGATGGTGCTATTATTTTACGTAGACATAAGAATAGTTGAGAGAAAAGTTAGACATGTTTATTGATTGATTTACTAGATCAGCTTTCGTTCTTGACATACATTGCGTGCGCTCATCTGTTGTTTACCGGTTTTATAAGCAGTGTGATCATACGATGTAAGTTTTTATGTTTATCTATGATCTAACTAACTTGACCGACTTTAGATTGACGACTTGATTACTCTTTCTTTTGTTTTTTTTCTGAATAATTTTATAAAGGGTAGCTTGGTGTGACCATGTTTTTGTGGATGCTGGTTCAAATTCCATATCTTATCAAAAAACGGAAATGTTTTTGAAATAAAATATAATGATTTAATTACTTTCTTTATAGTATGGTGGTAGTCAATTTCATGTAGAAAGGCGAGCTTAACTCAAAGTTGTGTTTTCTCCCAGCAAACATCTAGGGAATAAAGATACAACAATATAGGGCAGTGTTGTTCATTTCTCGAGCGATTCTTTTGTTTTTTTTTAAAGATAAATTATTGTGCAGACATAACTAAAACAATAGATACTTCAAACCCTATCCTTTCTGCTTAATTAATAACATCGATCGACTATTAAATAAAATTCATTTCTCCAGTCTATAAAAGGTAATTGATATAAAGCCAATAATTTACAATTTGGGGGTCCAAAGTGATCAAACTTGACCCCATAAAGAGGTCAGACGCCCAGTGGTCCGCAACGACATGTGCTTGGACAAAAAATGTTCCGTTACCAAGGCTTGGGTGGCCATCATTTCGGGGAAATTGTTCGGACAGTGTGGCTATAATTTTATTGGTGAAATTATTGCCAAGAATGTTGTTATATCCTGTGAGTAATTTGAGGGGTTGTTCGGCTATACATATTTCTTTAGCAAGGTTCATAAATCTATTCTTCATATTTTTTTTTTAATCGTTAATATGTAAAAATCGTTAATATCGTTAAAATTGTTAATATGTATTTCAAAATATGAAAATCTTGGAATAATAAATTATGTTGACCAATAATTTCTAGATTCCCGAAGAAACAAAATGTGTCTTTGTGGAATCTTCCTCAGAGTTAAATACTGTTTGAAGAAGGTTATAAAAGAGTATGTAGAAGTATGCTAGAACATAAAACTACCCTGTATTGCAGCTAGCAGCCTAGCAGCTAGATCGTAAACTTTGGCTAGAAATAGTTTCCCTTGCTTTTTCTTCTTCTTTACATATACAAAAGACAAAAATTCGCATCGTCAGTATCGTTATTTCAACCCTGAATAATGTGGTGAGTTTTATTTTTTGGGCATTATGTATGGGCTGGCCTATCCTTACTGTAGCCTACTGCACGCCCTCCTTCTGTCTATCCTTATTAAAATTAACACCATAAGACCTACATCTTGGTATAGGATTAAGTAATCAAATTGCACAAGTAATTCGTAGTGATGGGTTACAAACATCTCGCCTACGTTATCTTCTCTAGGCATATCATTAGCTGATTCTTATCACGCGAGTGGGAAGTTAAGCCTGTAGTTATGTGTGGAAGTTACTGTGGAAATTGTATCTTGGACGGATTACATTGAAAGTTATGATTTTATGGTGGAGCTTTGCATATGATCTTGTGGAAGTGAGTGACTTGTGGTGATTTTTTTTTTCTTTAATTCTTTATTGTACACCAAAACAGCTTATATTAATTCAGTGATTAAAATAGTTAATGTACTAAGGCGAGCTTAACTCAAAAATGAGTTTTCTACCAGCAAACCTTTGAGTGGTAGAGAGAGATCACAATAGAGGGTAGGATCCAGTGCACAAATTTTACAATACTATATTTTTAATTATACATAAACAGTGATATATACATACATATCTACAAATATTATGTCATTGCGAAAAAAAATGCTCTTTAACTTTCCTCTTGAAGACATCAAGAGAAGGGCTGTCGCGTAAGGAGTGTGTGTGTGTGTTTTTTGCGCAACCGTAGTTGTAATAGGTCTAACTATAGTTTTGGAATGATTTAGATATTCAATTTGTTGTGCTATATACAAATCTATTGATACTTATATAAATATTTGATCTGCGACACATCATGCTTGCTGCTCTTAAACTATAGCAACCTACTTATTGCTGATGCTGGCAAAAAAAACCCAGGACCCATCTTTTGCTACTAAGATCCCAATGAAATCGTTCAAGCATTCAGTCCATAGTTTCCTTGGTTCTCCTCTTAGTTGATAGGTCTATTACTGCTAAAATAAACCTAAGATAAATACTATGTTACATACCGCTCATTTGGAGCGACATTGACACCAGTGCAAATTTGTAAATTTTACACTACGCCAGTTTTAAGATTTTTTCCGGAATCCGCGCGACAAAATGGTATATTTCAACAACGACTTTTCACTCTCTAGCGGACGTTTTTTGAACTTACAAATGTGACATTTTTACTCCTAACGTAGATTATCAGGCAGATAATTTTGGTGTAATTAGGTCAGTTTCGCATTTTTTTGCAGTTGTGTCACTGTCGCTCCAAATGAGCACAATTATTTAAAAAGCAACACAGTGTACTAACTAAATTAGTAATAACAGTAATAGTAATGTTTAATAGTAAATCAAAAATTTAAATTATATAAATATAAATTTAAAACAATTATAATTTTATGTATAATTTATAAAAATATTAATTTAAAACAAAAATTTAAATATAGCGTCGAAAAGTTACTCTGCCAGTGATTAGAGGTTCCAGGCAAATGAAATTCTGTCAGCAGTTGCGTGGCAAAGACGATTGTCACGACGTCAAAAATACATGGGATTGCTTCGCATTCGCTAATAGATCGGCACTTTGTCTAGAGCTTCAGAAACATAAAAAATACTTAATTTTAAATCCTTACGTACTCATTATTTTATTTACTTTGACAACTTGTCTAACAACTTCATTCTCTTTTGTTCCAGGTAAGGACAGTCCCATAACATCACCACATCATGCTGAACTGCCCCGATATCTTTATTTGCTGTTCACGCTTGACGGATCGTGGCCGTGGGTGTGCTCCGGGCTCAATTATTGGTAATAACGCTTTGTCGCCTAAATGCAGGGCAGGGTTGTCGCCCTTGACAATGCGACAATAAAAAATGTACTTAAATAGTAATTGTCACGGTGTACGGCCAAGGATTTTTGCCTGATAGAAGAAATGGTCTGCTGCGATAGATGGATGGTCTGATGCCATATAGATGCGGTCCCTTTTTGAGGAATGAATGCAAGAGCATGAGCAGTTAGCACTTGCTATTTGGATTTATGGTTCTTGCAAAATACTATACCGTATTTTGCAAAAAACCAATTAGTCCGTCAGAAATTTCCAAAAATTTTTGGACACATATATATCAAAAAATGAAGACGATAGAGTGCGTTGAAAACACGCGTGACGTCACTATGATGGTACAATTTTAACTAGCGATGTGACGTCACGCGTGTTTTCAACGCACCGTTTCGTCTTTTTTTTTAGATTACGTGAAAAAAGAAAAAATACGTGTCCAATATTTTTTGGAGATCTATCTGACGGACTATTTATTATTTATTATATTAAGGATTATTATATGAAGGAAAAAAACAAAATATAGTTTGGCTCAGCTAAGATAGGCAAGCTTTTTTTTTTATTTGAGATAGGTTTGCTGTTGACTCTAGTCTAGGTCATAGATGACAGAGACAAAGTCGACGATGGAGCAAGCTTACCCAGAAGAAGCCTGTTCAAGCTTGCATGTTATGCTTATCAAAAATGTTATTAGCAAGTCAGAAGTCCATCCTATCTTAAATAAACTTTACTTCAAACTGATGTGTGAAATGAAGAAAACATTTTGCCTGCAACCTTAGGTTGCTGAAATTCAACGAATTCTTTTCTGAATGAACCTCTTATGGTTGTGTCAAGTTGTCACCTATAAAAGAGAAACGCAAAAAAAAGTCTCGCAAGTTTTTGCAAATTTGGTGACCCTACTAACCAAACCAAAATGGGCGTTGTTAATTTTCGGCTGTTACAACTTTTTGTATCATTCATTCGGCCTGTCTGTCGGGCCAAGTTTCAGCTGAACTTGTATTTTATTCCTTTTTGGGGTAAGCAGAACTGTTGGCGGTACCTATTTTAGGTGAAATGTTGTTTCATGGTAATGTAAAGTTATTTTTATATCTTTACAAGGAATCAATGAGTAATTCGAGAATTGTTTTTGGTATCTGATTTATTGTTGACTAATCGGTGTACGTAGGTACCCAATAAATACGTTTTAAGCGCAGAGTTTTGTCGAAATTTTGAATTAATTATTCTGACATTCCGAAAAAAAAAATAGACAAATACAGGCAGACAACAACCTAAATACTTGCAGGATTTTTCTCTTTATAGTAACTTCTAAGGCATATTGCCACCTGAATTCTGCTCGCATGCAAGTTGAATTACATTGCGGACTATCGAGTTATATTGTGATGAATCGCTCGATTGTGCCCCGCAATGTAATTGAACTTGCATGCTAGTAGCTTGCAGATAAACGTGATCTCAGCTACGATTACTTATAGCAGTGTCAGTAATGCACGTAGATTTTAAATTATATTATATTATAAGACACTTTCCTAGACACTTTTAGACAGTTATGATTTAAACACACACGTCTTACACATTTTAGAGCATACCCAGACATTAAAAACTTTTCATCTTCAAAAAAGTATAAAATAAAAACTCAAGT
The DNA here is from genome assembly GCA_002192655.3 of Mamestra configurata. Lineage (NCBI taxonomy): Eukaryota > Metazoa > Arthropoda > Insecta > Lepidoptera > Noctuidae > Mamestra > Mamestra configurata. The sequence continues at coordinate 228,211 of NDFZ01005399.1, read as the reverse complement.
AGTACAACTAAGTTCTCTGCCGGCCCCTTTCACATCCAAACCGTGATTATATCAGTACATGACACGCTCGTAATGTCCCATAAAAAGAGGAAATGAACTCAACTCATCGCAGAAAGTCTCCGACCTAATTTCTGTGTGAAGTTTATCTTATGGTGTGCGTTTCCGTTGTTCGAGAGAAATGGGGGACATCTTTGTGTTGTACGATACGGTATTAAAAGAAAGAAAAAGACACGATATTTTTCTATGTCGCATGACATGACTTATCGCCAGAGAAATAAAAAAAAATACAAAAAATTAAAATAATAATTTCTCCGAATGTCCTTATTTGTTACAATTAAGAGTAGTCTAGACAAGACTGGATCATACTAGATTGTTGTTAATCGATTAAGACATGAAATGAGTACCTAATGCTGCTTTTCTGTGTGTTTTTTGAAACGAGATTCATGATAATATATAAAATTCTTCCGTTTCTGAATGAGTGACTGGCAGACAAAGCACAGCCGAAACTACTGGCATGTAGGTTCCTTGGGAAGTGTAGGGGAGCATTAAGAGAGGATTTCCCGAAATCCTCACGGGAACAGGAAGAAACGGGATATGCGCGTACGAAGTCTCGGGTAAAATCAAGTAAATAATAAAACGCTATTGTATTCACTGGCTAATTATCTGGCGGCCAATCATAGATCTCACTGGGACCACCATCGTCTGACATTTCCAGAATTATTTGGGGACGATTTCCTGTCGAACCGGTTCTAGCTATAGAATGCGGAGACATCGATACGACAATACATGAAAACACTGGCAATAGTTACTGGTTCATAGAAATATTTTGAAACTATTAGAAGTTCTGTGACCGATACACGTACACGAACTAGTCAAGGATAGTGACTACTATTCTGACGAAATATTCCAAGCAGTCTGTTGCAGTTATTGACATCAAATCTGTGATAAAAGACAACGTATTCGTATGAACTAGTATTGCCAATATCAGCCTTATATCTCAACCGGAACTAAGCTCGTAAATAATCCTTGAATTTACAACTCCAAACTATATAATTTCTGTGGGTGATCTACAAGTAAACATTAACTCGCTCTCTTCACAATTTTCTCGTATCTTCCATCCAGCTAAAACAATGAGAACACACACTACATGCGTTTGCGCAACCCGTCTTACGTTACAGCACATGTGCGCCGTATACGACTATAATATAAATTATTTCAGGATCCGCGCCAGCCGTTCGTGTCGACGCTCATGAATCGACCGCTATTTCTAATGTATTGTAATGTAACTGAAATTGTTTGTGTAACTGCTAAGGTTGAATGAAGGTTAGTTATTAACTTATTAGTGTTCTATTATATCCTTAGTCTGAGAAAAGCAGTCGCCAGCAATCATTCGAAGTTCAGCGTGAGGTCCTGAGGCTCTAGATCAGTGACATCTTGTCCACGTGTAGCGTGGCGAAGACCATTGCCAGTTCTTCAAAAATGTATTGGATTGAAAAACGATGTCACGTGATCAATCTCTTATATATTTGCATTTCGACGATCGCTTTCGCTTTTAGATACCCCTTCGTCTGGAGCTTCTTCGTCGGCATTTGCTTAGGAAGATTGTGTGGTTAAATTCGGTAAAAGTTCGATAACATTCACTGACTTCCTCCAGACAGGGGAATGAATCCATTAGGATTTCCACACGATTGTCTAAAGGTTCCTTTACATTCGTTTTCGCTCTTTTGTAGAAAATTTAGGATACTAGAATGATAGAAGAAGCTATTTGGTCCATGAATCAAACAAATACATTATTGTGAAGTATATGATGACCCACCAAAACGATTTTTACAATCTAATCTAAAATGGCAAAGATAAAGCCATGGGGACAGCTAAGGACAATCAATGTTCCAAGGATGATACAGTACCAGCTCCCGTACTAGCTGTCATTGCCAATTAAAGTCGCAGCGTTTTAATTGAGACGTAAAGTAAACACCAATGACAGCGCGTCGATGGATGCAACTCGTTAACAAATGAATAGCGACCAATGATCTGTGTTGAGATAATTGATGTAAGCCAATTAGTAATGGAATTCAGGCGCATATTGCATATGGGATAAATCTAAAATTAACGCTTAGGTATTGACGAGACGTAAAATTGTTTAATAATTTCAGAAAGCCTTAAGATAAAGTGACATTCTTAGAGCTAAAGACTGTCGAACCCCCCCAAAAAAATAATTTGATTTGATTGATTTTTTTTTGTATTCAGCCTGTTCTGTTTCACTTTTTGGCAAAGGCTCTCCCAAATACCTCCAAGTATACTTTTTCTAAGTCGTCTAGGGATTGGTATGCGCTATCGAAACGTCGAGATGTCCAATCTCTAAAAGTATGACATTTCAACGATCAACAGTTTCCTTCGTCAAGATCAGATTTTGAAAATTATGCCATGTGATAGGCAACGAGAGCAAAACCACAAGAAAAAGCTAGTTCCGAATATCGCTCATTTGCTGAAAGATCAACATTTCTCAAAATTGATGATTTTTAGTTAATAATACAGTTGTGTTGAAAAAATTGCGCTCCGTTGACTGTTAAAACGACATTTTTCTGTGGATCTGCTCTTTCTCTTAGGTACCTAGCTAGCTTAGATAAATTACGTTTTTTACAGTAAACGCAGCGCAAGTTAAAACACAATCAATTTTGAGATATGTCGACCATGCAGCAAATGAGCGATATTTGCCAATACAGAGTTGGCAATAATATTACTGTAGTGTGGGTTATTTAGGAGGGAATTGGCATATCTTCACAGAAATTGGATACGTGTTGGCTGACACAGAAATCTAGTTGTCAAACAAGCTGTAACCGCCAATCCATTTGTCAAACCTGGTGATTAATGAAAAAGTGTTACATGACATTAAAGGGGACTTCCAATTAGATGGTTGTTGCCAGAAGTGGCTGCAACATCGTTCTATGAAGGCTGGCAGTGATCGCCAAACTGTTGGTTCACCTGATAATTAATGTCAATACTGTTGAACTTCATATATCTTTGATTTCATGATATTCTAGCCTAGCTTGATTTTCCCAGAACCTACCCGACGAGGCCGGTTTTTTATATCTGACTCCATTTTCCAAATTTCTTCATCCCAAAAAGTATTGCAAGGCACTGATACTAACCATATGAATAGAAAATATTTAAGTGAATATAAAAAAACAGGAAACTCTTCTTCAGTCCCGTTTATTTTAAAACTGCACGCTGCATGACGTGAACGATCTTGAATTCGCCACACTGACCTACTTAAAAACTCCAATATTTTTCCCCGTACTGTTCCAAATTGTAAACATTCATACAAAATATTAGTATATGTTCTTATACAACAGGATGAAAGGAGTTTATTGTTTATATAACCTTGACGCGCGTTTATTTCGGTGCAGGATGCGTTCTGTAAGCTAACGATCGAGAATGAGATCAGTTGCTATGCAGGGTAGTGACTGATGTAGATTTAATAATAGAAATGGATGAAGACATCGATAGATTGATAGATAGACTGGAAATAGAAATGCAGCTAGACATAGATGGATGAATAGAACAAGCTAGGAATGAACGCTCTGGTAAATTAATCGGCACAATGGAAATAGGAATTATTCTTTCATTCTAAATCTATGCTCCCGTGATTAAATTAGATGATGATAATGGAAAATAAAAAGAGTAAATAAAAATATATGGAAGAAAAAGACATGCTGTTCCTTCCCCAAATAAACTGGGACAAGAATACGATGATTGGTCAACCATTCATCACATTGACAACATTAGAAATACTGGTTGAGTAAATGATCAATTAAAAAAACGAATCTTAAACTTACTTGATTGAAGTGATTGCGGAATAGAGAAAAAAAAGTTTGTTAGGTAGTCATATGACTGAAGCTTTTATGTTAGTTACGATAATCAAGACCTTTAAAACGCTGTCGATATTTAATAGATAACTCCAAAACATCTTTCGACGGCTCTAATCATTTTTTTTTGAATTTCTTCATTATTTTCCTGAGGAAATTAAATGGTTGTGTAAAAATAAATATCTTCAAAATCGTTAACGACGCATTCAGTCGGTGCATTCAGTTTCATCATGACAAAAATAGAATTCCCAATACGCTAAACATCAGTTTTATCGCTAATAATCATTTGTTTTTCGAACGTAACGTTTATCGATATCGTATTGTGATGTAACCTGATGTAACCGCTATTTCTCATGTGGCAGACTGCCAGTTTGTCTTTTACCATCCAGATGATTAATCCTACGCTTTCCTGTGTACTGTTTCAAAGCTGGGTTAACTTTTTTGGCTTTTTTTGTACTGGAAAGAGTCGCCTTGCTGTCTTTAGATTTTGCTGAATGTCAGTGGTTTACATTGAGTTACTGATTTAGCTTTCCAGGATGTGAAGAGGCATAATATCTTAGGAGTCTCGGTATTGCAAGTTTGCAAAGTGACTAATTTCAGCATTTGTTCCACATTATGGGCTTTGAGACAGTTACGGGTTTTTTCATTAAGATAAACTCAATTTACTTGTCTATTAGAATTCTTACAGGGATTATTGATGATCCTGATCTGCACAATGAAATCTGCAATCTATTTGTCCCGGACAATTACTGTCGTGGTAGAAAACACCGCTTACTGGCTGTTCCAACTAGCCGTACTATCGCACACTCCAAGTCGCCTATTCCTCGGACATTAGCCGCTGTTAACGCTCTCCTGAACTCAAACACAGGTCTTGATATGTTTGCGGATGAATGGAAGATGACAATGTCAGAATATTTGAATTTTTGTGAGAAGAATGCATGATTGAGTTAATAAATTGAATGTTTGAATAGTGTAATTGGCTTTGGCCGTTCTATTGAAATTTAAATAAATACACTTCTCATCAAAAAAATCGAAACACTTTCGTTTTTATTGTTTTTGTCCTAATTTTTTACAAAAGAGAATTAATTCCATGAAAAAAAAACATTATTGTGTAGCTGGCAGTTTGGTCATTACAGTAAGAAGAAAAAAATCAAAATTCGAAATTAGAATTTCATTTGTTTATCCTATAAATGAAATTAATCACTGTTTTGAGACAAATGTGTATTTAGGGTTGGAGTACGTTTCTCGTTTAAAAACTAAAATTAGCGCTTGTCTTTAAACTTTTTGTTTCTTATTTCATTTACTGTGACTTTGGGACGTCTGAAAAAACTTTTTTTTCTAAAACATATGGATACTTCGCCCGCAGAAGCCGCCCAAGTGGTGGCATTGCTGGATTCTGGACTTAGTCAGCGTGTTGTGGCTGCAAGATTGCATCTAAGCTTATCATCTGTTCATAGAGTCTACAAACGCTATCGGGAGACTGGTTCGTTCACGCGCCGTTCAGGATCTGGCAGGAATCGGGTCACTTCTGAGCGAGATGATCGATTTATTGTAACAACCTCTTTACGAAATCGACGCCTTAACGCTTTTCAACTGCAGCAGCAGCTTCGCGTTGTACGAAGAGTAGCTGTAAGTGACTCTACAATAAGAAGAAGGTTGAAGGAACGCGGATTGGCACCGCATAAGCCAGCGAATGGGCCGAAATTAACTGCAGACCATCGAAGAGCGCGCCTTAACTTTGCACGCGAGCACCTAACTTGGTCATACCTTCAGTGGAGCAAAGTACTGTTTTCTGATGAGTGTAAAATTATGCTGTATGGTAACGACGGAAGGAACAAGGTCTACAGAAGAGATGGAGAACGCTTTGCACAATGCTGCATTGAAGAAAAGGTCAGCTATGGTGGCGGTTCGTGGACGGTTTGGGGAGGAATCAGCGCCGACGGTAAGACAGAACTTGCCTTTGTATCTGGGCCACGGCTGCCTGCACTAAACTCTCATCGGTACATCGAACAGTGTCTTGAACCTCATGTGATGCCCTATGCACATTTTATTGGCAACGACTTCATATTCATGCACGACAATGCTAGAGCTCACACCGCGGGCGTCGTACGAGATTATCTTACCGAAGTCGGTATCTCCATTATGGTATGGCCAGCAAGAAGCCCGGACATGAATCCCATTGAACATCTATGGGATGAATTAAAGAGACGAATTCGAGCAAGAGATCCAGCCCCAGAAACACTTAGCCAGCTGCAAAATGCAATCCAAGAGGAATGGGATAATATACCACAACATGTGATCGTGACTCTCATCCGATCGATGAAGAACCGTATGGAAGCAGTAATAAGAGCTCGCGGAGGGAATACAAGTTATTAAATAAACGTTTCTTACATTTTTTTTCATTTACGCGTGTTGTTTTACCCATTTCCTTCATATTCCATACAGGGTAAAAATTACTCATTATACAAAATACGAAACCTATGAAGACTTAATTTGAATTTAGAACATTAACATTAGGATTTAAAAACCTCATACTACTCACTATTAAATGACATTTTACATTTATTCCTAAATATACACATTTTTCTGATAATCCTTATCAAATCATAAACTGCGAGGTGTTTCGATTTTTTTGATGAGAAGTGTAAATTAGAAATTACGACTATTTTAAGCATTCTTTGTCAACTGTTCTTGATATATTTAAAATACGTTTTACACTGCATCATTTTATTTAAGTCCAAATAAAGAAATGCCTCTGGGCTTCCTGTTTCATTATTATATGAAGTCTGACGATCTTTTTATTCTATTTCGTGCAAATACCATAAACAAATTCAGCCAGACAAACAATAAAATCTATTTACCATTAAAAATCCATTCACCTACATAAACTTTCAATTGTCACAATCATGGGAACCAACTTAAAAGGACAACAAAAACCTCAAACAATGGTCTATTACGAACGACTGACTTCAAGTAAATTGTATTATAAAAATAAAAATAGTAGAAAAATGTGTTAAACGGGCGCAGCGTGGTGTGTGTGGGTAATGAGATCACAGAGTAGTGTGGAAACCAGAGACTTTTGTTGATGCAGTTTTGTTCATCATGCTTTATTTCCTGGATGGTGTAGGGAGAGATGTACAAGTTAAAACAAGTCTTATAACATAGCAAAGCAAAAATGTAAACTGTTAGATGCTTTCCTTTCGTTTGTCTGCGTGTGTTTATGAGTATATTAAGAGTAAAACAACGATTTGATAGGAGCTTTCACTTACGAGTACTTAATCTAAAATCTGCGTCCGAGGTACTATTAAAGCTTTAGAAATCAGAACGTTTTCAAGGGATTAAGGTCAAATAAATATTAATCGTTCTGCGAGGACCTGTAATTTCATGAATAAAGTTGAAAGCATGAATAGGCTCGTTGAATTTGAATTCTCAGTTTTAATATATTTTTCCGGATTATAAATAATACTGTTAGGGGAAGGAACAAATATTCTTTAAATCATTTGACTTTTTATTCTTACAACTGAACTGCGCGATTGTCCAGTTGGGGAACAAAAAATACTATTGCAAAATAAATGTAATTAATTGCTTGTCAAACGCGCATTACCACTAGCGAGTGGTTGAATGTATTTTCAACAGCCAATCGCGTTACTAGCATTTAATTTGTGATACGTTTACGTACGTTTTTTCGAAGAGTGTAAAAGTTTCGAATTTGCGTCACTAGATGGCGCTGTTCAAGACCGGCACGTTCAAATATGTCAAATGGGAGCGTATAAGAACCATTGGTGGCAACACAGACACGTCAGTATTAAGATTTTACTATGTAAAAGTTTCGAATTTGCAACGCTAGATGGCAGTCTTCGCCGTGCACGTTCTCTGTGACCGGGTGTAAGTCTCTGTCTCTCCCTACTCTATGCTCGCAGCCATATGCGCGAAGGAATGCATTTTACTACGCGACGAGCCTAACACTTGTGTTAACATTAACACGAAATAACGCCATATTTGAATAACTCAAATATGCATGTAATTATATGCTGGACAGGTTTTTGTAGTACTAATCGGTATGTGGCGGAGGAAGACTGAAGTTTAACTAGAGGTTAAATGGCAGTCACTATAAAATACAATTTGATACTCTGGCCTTTTTCAAGAAACGAGTAGAAGATGGGTTAGAACCAGAGAGATCGTTACTTATAAACTATCTACTAGGTTTGGCGTACCTGTGGCTTTGCTCGAGTTCAAGTTTTATTTCATAAAAATGTAGCCTATAACCGTCGTCAGGGCCCTTTCTATCTCATCAAAATTGGTTCAGCAATTAAGTCACTTTCCGCCTAGCAGTCCCGACGGACGATAATTCCCGAATGTTGGCTTTTCACAAGAAAAAAAATATACAACCCGATTTCATTGGACCAGGTAGGTCCGATGTAAAATTATGTCTATTCTGCAATCAAGAAGAAGCAAACATGCTGTGTTTTAATTAGTAGTATGATTTCAACGGCTCTCATAATTGAAATGACAGATTTAATAAATATATTTTGACGCATTTCCTGTTTCTATGGGACATTGCCTTAAAGAATTACAACTGGTCACCTCTTTAGATGCCCGTCGTGCACAACCACCTTTAATACGCCAATTTAAACGAGGCCAATGATAGAGCTGTACAGGTTGTTCAATACTGGTAAGACAAAATGTAATTTGAGGCAATCGATACAAAAGAAGAACTGGCCATTGCTACAGGGAACCACTTTCCACCATCAGGTTATAACAGCCCATCTGGACTGTCGGCCTGTTTCTCAACCTATTTTATACAAAAACTGTATTGCAGTAATTTTTCCACACCTGTTGTTTTTTTTCCTTAATTGATTCTCGTATAGTTTAAATCGATGTCCATATAAGGGGTAAAATAATGACTTACCTGTCAGCTAAATGGTGTTGAAACCTAGATTTTAATAGTCTGTTCTTCTTAGATAGAAATCGAGGACTGTAATGCAAGTTTTATTAAATTGATAGGCATCAAATAGGTCCATAATGGCGTTACAGGCGTATTCAGAATGTATTGTTCGAAATAGAGATTGTCTTAAGGGTTAAGTAAATTGATAATGTTAAAAATGTTATTTGTTTTAAGGAAATTCGCTTTTGATGAGTTTTGTTTAGTTTTAACTTGGTTTCCTCAAGATTAGAATGGATTTTTCTGAAACAAGCTAGAACTCCTTTCAGCGCTGATAAGCTCTAGGCAATTTATTTGTCAAATCATGACATTCTCTATTTAAAACCACTGCCACTAAAAAAATTCTTGCTTTAATGTCTCCGAGTACGGCCGTTACATTATAAATATTAAAAATAACTATTATACGTATGTCTGTCCTACTTAGAACTGTCCCAGTTGTCTCCAGTGTAAGTGTCACAGGCCCTATATGGGCCCTAGGCTAGTCTTTGATTTCTGTTCTTGCCTTAAAGGTTTACTACTTACTAGTGATGAGACAGCTTTTATCGATAGTTTTTAGGATTATATTTAAGTTGTATGCATTGATACAAAGGTACCCAACATGTAATAGGGATTTGACAAAAAAATCTAACTAATCGTCAGATATATTTCTAAAACGGGCCCCTATTACTCAGACTCCACTGTCCGTCTGTCCGTCTGTGTCAAGCTGTATCTCACGAACCGTGACAGTTGAAATTTTAACCGATGATGTATATCTGTTGCCGCTATAATAAAAATGAAATAAGATTAAAAATAAAAGGGGGCTACATACAAGAAACATGTTTTTTCGGCTAATGTTACGGTACCCTTCGTGTACAAGTCCAACTTGAACTTGGCCAGTTTTTTTAATCAGGATAAAAAAGGGATGGAATAAGGAAGCAGACCGTTTCAATTTAATCATATTTTATAGCCTATTAAACTTGAAACCACCTTCAAAAGTTAGGTAATGAAGTTATTTAAAGCTGATTGCAACCGTGAAATGTTAGTGCTATAATACATAGTTTGAGTAGTTAAATTATATTATGTTTTCCTGTGAATCACTGATTTAGCTTATATGTTTGTTTTGAAATGCTAGAAGTTGTTTGTATTCAATAAGCTTATGTTATTTCTAGCTTTTAGCCAATAAAAATAAACAGTAAATTTTCCGAGACCACTTAACATTATTACCTACTGTCGTCATAAGGGCAAGTCTTTTTTTTAAATATCGCTTTTGTGCTTATCACGACAGATTGTAAGTGTTGCTTTTTAGGGTTTTGTACCTGAATGGTAACCAACGGAACCCTATCACTAAGCCTCCGCTGTTCGTCCGTCCGTCAGCGGGCTGTATCTCAAGAATCGTAATATGTAGACAGTTGAAATTTTCACAGAGTGTGTATTTCTATTACCGCTATAACAACAAATTATAAAAATAAAAAAGGAAGGAGGCTTCCATTCAAGAACCGTGTTTTTGTTCGGTTTTTGGTACGGAACCCTTCGTGTGTGAGTCCGGCAGGCACTTGACCGGTTCTTAATTATTTGCTCTCATGTCTGCTGTTCATATATAATCACATTTCGATAACTATGTTTAAGACTAGCTGTTTTATCATAATATAAAAGAATCTTCCATCACTCCCAAGAAAAACCAATTTACAAAAATAAAAGGAAATGGAACTTCATAAACTGTATGATTAAAGTAAAAGGAGCAATAAAATTGATTAAATTGTTGGCTAATATCATTAAATTATACACCATCGCGATTCGAGCGCCATTTTGTTATTCTTTGTGAAGCCTACGCTTACTTTTCACAAAATTATATAGATTATCTCTTACGAAATTGGCAGGTTATTTCGCAAATGGATTGCCTAGATTTTCTGATAAAAATGATTATATACCCATCTAATCAATTTTATAGACTAGGGTTCTTTTAAAATAGTGGCCAAGTGCGAGTCGGACTCGCGAGCAAAGGGTTCCGAACGAATTTCATTTTTTTTTACGTTATTTTAGCACTATAGACTTGTTATAGTTTTTCCTGTTATCTTTAGGTAAAGAACTAATATCTACATGTTTTTTTCAAAATTTTAGGTTCAGTAGTTTTGGAGATTAGGGGGAGGGAATGGAAATGTTTCCTCTAATTTCTTGGATAACTACAAAAATATTTTTTTAGAATTATGAAAAAAATATATTGAAAATTCTCACAATAAGCCCTTTCTTTTGATAATAATATGTCACACGATGGTTTGAAAAACTTTTTGATGTGACAACGTCTAATAAATCGATGAACGCCGAAGGCACGCACGAAAAAGGATGACTCATTGTAACGTAACGCTCATTGTAACGTTACGATCATTTCATTAATGTTTTGTTATAACGTTGTCACGTTAAACTATAGTCTGTAAACCGACTTTACAGACAATCAATTTTTTTTTTGTTATTTTCTAGATTTTCCCCTAAAATAAAAAAAATAAAAATAAACAATTTGAGTATGAGGGTCACCCTCATACTCAAATTTTATTTTTTTACGTAGCGTGTCCATGTTTGAGTCACAAAAGTGCATATGTGTACCAAATTTCAACAGAATCGGTCTAGTAGATTTGGAGAAAATTGGCTGTGACAGACGGATGGACACACAGACAGACACCCGAGTGATCCTAAAAGGGTTCCGTTTCTTACGGAGGTTCAGAACCCTGAAAATGGTGCCTTCTTGGATTTATTAGTTTGTATGGTTGGGTTCCATAATTTGGGCCTGCTTTAAAAGAACTTATCGATCAGAAGTCTATATCTTTAATCCACGAGACTGTATTTCACCTAAAAATCATTTTTTCCCAAGACTTAAACTGCTTTGAAAATAAGTCATGGTTGTAGACACGTTAACTACATATTATAATGACGGTAAATCACAGTATGACACTTAGAATGATCGATGTCCAATAACGATAAAATATTCTTCTATAGTCCCCTCACTACTTACCTTGTCACATCGATCCATTTAAAAATAAAATAAACTAGAACTTATTTTATTGCTTTTGCTCCTAGAAGGAAAACCGAGTATTTTTATATTAATTGATCAATGAAAGCGGTTCTCTGTGCAATGCAGTAAGTGGCAGTTTTTCTAATTGCTTCACAACTTAGTTCTGTGGATGTTTATTATACTTTCTGTATTTCTTTATATGGGGCGCTTAGATGGTGATCGGCCCATATAGGATGAATGGGAAGCTGTAGGTATGAAAAGTAAAGAATTTTGTCGTGTGCTTGTAAGCTCTCACTTAGAATAAAATGTTGCTTGTACACATTTTAATTTTGTTCGAAACTATGACTATTAACTCTTAGGACAAGGATTGTTGCTGCGGTTTTATTTGAATGAAGGAATCAAAATTTCAATCATTTTCAATCGTCATCGATATCATCAGCCAAATGCCGTCCACTGCTGGACATAGGCCTCCTCCAAAGGGGGGTTTTGCCATAATCACCACGCTTGGCAGGCGGGTTGGCGTTCGCAGTGTAGCTGTTGCAATGCACAGAGAATGCTGCTGCCCATTATCTGGTGAGTCCCTTAGTCGCCTCTAACGACAACACGGCAAGTGATGGGATGGTGCTATTCTTTTACGTCCAACACTATACAGAACACATCTGGGGACAATCGTAAATGAAAATTAGGCTAACTAGTATATGTTTTTATACCAGTATTATACATGGCGCAACTGCCTGAAAGAGATCTTCCCTTTTGTAATACTCTTCAATTCTGTCTTCGTTTAAAAGGCAAAAATAACAACTGCATACTGCCAAACTGACGATTGTTTCTTAAAAATTAACTCATCATCTTTGCATCAGCTTTACAAGTAAATCTTCGCTATGAAAGCATTATCCAGTTAACCCTACAATATTCCACACACGCTCTTCCTAATAAGACCACTATTGAAATTCACCATTCCCCACCCATCTGTCTATGGCCTAATCAATGGTGTTATCTATGCTGTCACGGTGGGCGGATCCATTGCGCCACGTGCCACAACACATGGCTTGTTGCATGTGGTTCTAGTATGAATCGTATCGTCTATGGGCTTTGTGAGGTGTGAAATGGGTGGTACGTTTTGGATAGTGATAATTTTTGGCGGAAGATGTTTTTTTTTGATACGTACTCTCGAGCTTTTACTATCTCATGTGATTGTAAGTGATGATGTGGTCGACAATGGAGCACTATGGAGCTTGCCATTTTTTTAGGTATGGGAAATCATCAAATGACTTCTTTCGCTCTGGGTGGAGCGGAAGGGCGTGTCAGACTCTTACTGACTAAAACCCATCCGTGTTCCTTCTAAAGCCCTTTGCGTTCCAGGGCCGCGGTGACTCTTTCGAACAAATTCCGCAACCTTGCAGGCTCTGACCCTAGCGGAGCCCTATGGAGCTTGCCTAGAAGTAAACTAATTATTCTTGATTTAAATACTCCTAGGAAACAGTATTCCCAATTCGTTTGCGTATGGGTAACGTTTCTCGGTTTGTTGCGTGATGGTTTTAAATATAGTTCATCTTCGTTTCTGCAAACTGAAAATCCGAGCATAGCCCTCTCCTTTGCTCTTTGCCTTTAAGCCTTCTGATGAGGCCAACTAGAACAAAGTATTTATTTAAGCATTTATTCCAAATAGCCATTTGAAATGTCAAAGTCAGTCAAAAACATGAAGCTATTTGCACGTTCCAAAACGTAGAGCTCTATGGAGATGAACGTGCAAGAAACTCCACGTACACTCTTTTAAACCATTTTATGTTTTACAAAAATCCTGGTTATATTAAGCTTGTTGCTTTCCACTAAAATATCAATATTAGTGGAACCATTTCCTTCCTACTATAAAATTATACAACTGAGAAAACAGCTGTCAGCTGGTTGCTGATTTCCCGTTGGATCAGAATGATTCACATCTGATAGAGATTTTTAAATTCTTGAATAAACTTATACATCTCAGCTGTTTTTAAACAAGCAATAATGGATCATTCTTTTCCCTTTTTTGGGCACATCTTCTGAGTACTGACAGAATCTTTGGATTACTATTATTTTAAAAGCTTTTTTGTGTTGATTGAATCAATTTAAATTTTGTCTGACCAGTGATGAGCATTTGAGCAACCTGTACAGCTCGTTTATGTCCTGGTATGTGGTCGTGGTTGTGCACGATGGGCAACTACATAATAATAATATTAAAAAAACATAGTTATAATCTTTTTTTTTATTTGAGATGATTTTGCTCTTGACTCTAGTCTAGGTCATAGATGACAGAGACAAAATTGACGATGGAGCGAGCTTACCCAGAAGAAACCTGTTCACTCTAATTTTGAAGAGATTAGGGTTGTATGCGTTCGGAAACCACTCCTTTGCTGCGCGCATTATAAAAGACGTTTGGAAACGTTTAGTGCGAATTGGTGGAATAGCAACAAGCTAGGGATGGTAACTTGCAGTGCGTCTAGATGTCCAATAGTAGAAGGGAGCCGGTGGGATGAGGTCGTGGAGTTCCTGGACACTCTCCCAGAAGTACAATCTGTAGAAGACCGATCAGCAGGCAACCTTGCGGCGATGAGCCAAGCTGTTAAGATTGGCATCCACCAATTTTACGTCGCCAATGAGCCTCTTTGCCATTTGACAAATCTTTCCGTCATAGCAGAGCTGTGTAAAGTGGAAAAGTACTTCCTTATATCATAAAACGCTCTTATAAAAGCTCTTTTGTAACTAGTAACCCTAAACCAAACGAACAAACAGACATTTTATAAGCGTGGTGATGAGTAATTCCTGACTCATGATGGAAATCGTAAAAATGTGTGAGGCGTGGGTACAGATGTGTGAAATTGTAAATGTAATTTCTTTTTACGGTTGTTTTTCATGTATGCTGTTTGATGCGATGTGCGTGTGGGTTTGTTTCCACTGGAACTTGTTTTGATAGCATAATGCTGTCCATCTTCGGAGAAAAGCTTTCCATTTTTTCGTCCCTTTGGATGACACTCTCTTTCTTGTTCAGTCCCACTTCGGCTTCTATCCCTAGTTCCGTGACGACTTTAAGGTTTTATGTTAAAGTCGTCACAAGACGTTTACTTCCTTAATATTCTCACTCCACCCCTCCTTCTTTCTACTGGTCCTCATGGATATTTATAACTCTTTCAGTTAAACGCGTTTCAAAATCTTGTAGACTCTTCAGATAACTATTTTTAACAGTAATCTCTTTTAAATCATTAGCAGCTTCTAAAACATAGTAGATGAAAAGTTTTCATTCACAATTTTTTTTGCAACTTCTTTCTCATCGTTCCTTTTCATTTCAAACATGCGTGTCGTCATTCACTCTGAAAAAAACAAAAATACCGTGACGTACACAACAATGAATTCGCGCAGCATTTAATTTTAACACATACGTTCACCTCCCGAAATACATTGACATACTTTGTGAAAAACTGTTTCAGGTCAGTGCAATAGTTTCGTGGAATATGACTATTATTGAACAGGTACGAGTACAATGAATTTTTCACGGCCTGTGACTGATCAAAATTTGAATGGAAATTGAGTTGTCAACTGTTGACTCACAATTAATGGTAATGCTTTTAATTTTGACAATTTAACATTATTGCATTGTCGAACAAACAATTTTTACAAAAATAATTTAAATTATTTTTATAAAAATTGTCTTTGTATGTTTTGGGGAATTTCTTTCAGAATCTTTTGCATTGTAATAAAAGGGTTTTTTTTTGTTGCAATTGGCGTGCTCTTTGGTATACAATGTTTTCTGAAAATTTTGTTTTGACAGCCTAGTGAAAGGGATCAATAAATTAATGAAAACATTTTTTTTTCTTGAGACACGTAGAAAGATAAATTTCTTCCATTCATGTTATTGCGGGTGCAATCGTCATAAGAGTAGTACGGAGATGATAAGAAAAGGTAGAAGTTGCGCTTGTCATTTTGGCAACGTTTCAAAACAGAGTACAATATTATTGTCCTGACTTGCCAAGCTAAGCTTTTCGTAAGATAAACAGTTTAGTCTTTTTAGGTTAAAAAAAATATATTAAGGATATATCTACGAAATTAGGTAGGTAGAGTTTAGACTTGTAACACATTTTTTTTTTCTCCCGAAAAGTCTTGAAACTAGAAATTAAACCCACATCCTCAAGAATCAGATTTCCAATCACAGACGAACATATCGAAACACATCAAAGTCTATGGTATTTATAGAATGCAATGCTTTCCGGCCGTAGACTAGATAGAATGTTGGCTGTGGGCCAACGCGGACATCGGTTGTCTATGGAAATAGATTCGGCTTGTATTTCTCTTGTCTATGGTTTTTGTCAACCTCTGAGTTAAGAATTAAGGGAGATGTGTTATGTGAATGTGATGGCGTTAAAAGGGTAATGAATTTAGGTTTGTGTTTGTTTCTATGTTCCATCACATGTTTTAAAGTGATGGACTGATTTCGAAGCTTCCTTCGTCCTTCAATCTCATGTTACTGAATAAACGTAGCCGTAACGTAGCGTAGTAGTAATTATGAATTTAACGTTTCACGACTGGTAATCCAGTTATAGTCCGGTTAAAATAGACATTCACTCTTGCATAAATTCTCATGAAGCTGAAATTTTACATTAACGTTAGGAAATACCGTTGTAATGAAATTGTGAAAAGTCACCATCGATCCCGTGTGTGCAAGTTTTACATGATCTACATTTTTTTTGTCTGAGCTATTTTTATCATGACACTAATTGTTTCGCTAGAAAATTAAAAAATAAACATTTTTGCGAACTTTGACCTTGCACAAATTTTTTTGGCACTCATGGTATGGTAGGGGGATTTTTAAAATTTCATTAACATGGTATCCCTAACGTTCATGTAAATTTTCAACTTCTTGGGAATGTATGCAAGAGTACTCGGTCCTTATTTTTGGGCTAACTTGATCGGACTATTAAAGGTTTTGAATAGTTGGATCCACTGATAACGCTTGTAACGATGATGTTCTGAAGTCTTAAAACGATCATGATCCCGCTCTCAGAGGGTGACGGAGCTATACATAGCGAATAGCGCTATCCCGTTTACATCATCGGAATTGGATGGCATTAGCACGTCATAGTAGAGCAACTGATCAAATGTTTTATTTATAAACCAATAAATAATAAGATGTTGTTATAGCATAAAAACAAAATATTCTATCACCTACTTACCGCCCAAGTTATACGTCATCCATCTTACTTGATGGTGTTTGTGGCCGATTTTACTGCCTGTCAGTATTGATACTAATAAAGTAATAAAATTAATACGTGTAGTATCGACGTGTGTGGTTTATCTGAATATTAATAAAATATATTAATATATATTTTATATATATAATAAAATATTAATAAAGAAATTTATAAAAACGTTTATTAATTTTTATATTAATATTTTATTACTAATATTGTACATATACATATTGCAGTACTTTTTAATATCGCCAACTATTTATTTATTTATGTACATACAAATATTATTAGAGAAAATTATAAACAGAGCGAAGAGCACAAATGTACTGTTGTCAAAAGGAATGTCTTCCGGTAGACCTGCGATAGAAAAGTAGGGTGAAAAACGTAGTCACAGTGCGTGCCTATATCAAGTCTTAAGTATCTTTTTAGGGTTCCGTAGACAAATGGCAAAAAACGGAACCCTTATGGATTCGTCATGTCTGTCTGTCTGTCCGTCCGTATGTCACAGCAACTTTTTTCCGAAACTTGGCAAGTAGATATATTCTGTGAACCGCATTAAGATTTTCACACAAAAAAAAACATAATTTTTTTTGGTCTAATTTATTCTGGTTTTTAAATGTTTTAGATGAATTTGTCAATGTGATGTAGTGTTAGCGTAGCAGATTGTATTATTTAGGAAGCAAACGTTACTAAAACTGATCGTATAAATTATTATTGTCGACTTTACATCTGCATTTCTGGCTTTACTATATCTTAGTAATGACAAAAAATATCTCCATAATTAATCATAAATTAGAATTAAATTACCCTGCCGGTTTAAATACCAACTAATTCAACATTCAATACAAATACCATACAAAACTGATTCATCATTTCTACTAACAAAACCACACACGTCTGTTGATTCAACTGTCACAAAAAATAACCCCTGAATAAATTCATAATTGGCAATATTACTAACGTGTGAAAATGAATGAATATTGCACGTAACCCTAAACTGCTAACGGTGGGTTATTTATGTGTTTTTGCACCTGGATGTTAAAACCAATGGGGCGGCAAATGGAGGGTTGATTGTAATCTATAATTTATATGGAAGCGCATGAGTGGCATTAAAATTTAAAAGGATTATAAAAAAAAGAAAAAAATATTGGCAAATTAAAATAGATATTTTAGTGATAAGTGATAACTTAGAAAGTTACCTATGAGATTCTTTGAAAATCAACTACAAGGCAATTTATGTTACTCAATTTTTTATTTTTATTTATTCATGATTCGGCATTAAAAAATATAAACAAACCTAAATTTTCACTCATCTACCACCAACCCCTATTTTTTAATAGCGATATAAGTACTTTAATTCCAGTGGATAAAGCATTCTCGAGGTTTAAATTCACAATAGGATCCGGTAGGTGGCGCTGCAATAGATTTCTATAATTTTTCTTCATACACTAAGCAAACGTTTGGACAGGACAACGTCTGTTGGGACCGCTAGTAATATAATATATGGTCCCATTAAAACAGAAGGACAAATTTTAACAAAGCGTTCAGTACGTCAAACCAAAGATATCCAAGAAAAAAAAAACACTGATTAGAGTGATTTTATTTTGGCCTAAAATAAAAAATCAGCTTACGAAAACACACTAAAAATGTTGGCAACATTTTTCGTAATCTGTTTTTTGTTTAAGTGTCTAATGCGTTATTCTTATTATTTTTTACTATTGTCCTTATTTTGGTGGTCTGAATGATTTCTAAAAGTTTTTCGACTTATTTTAATGGGAATTTATATAGTTGGGAAATGCTTAAATTAATTTTGTTCACAAGCAACACCACAGATGACATAAGTCAACAATGTCAACATGATTAAGGACACAAGTGACCCCACGCGTCGAAAAGCAACTTAGTACTTCGTAATCGAGTAAACTTGTGAAAAACAAACATCAAATTGTGTCATGGCGGATTGAGAAAAACACATAATGACAGTTTGATATTTACCGAGATTATAATGATGTAATCTTAGAAGGCTTTAGAAGTGTCAACTCTTGATTGGGCAAGGTTAACCCGGTATCTGGACAAAATTTATCGACCGTCACAAATTAAACGCAAGTCAAGTGTGATTGGCTGTTACTCTGTCGATGAAAACTCTATCCACCAATCACAACTGCATAACGCGTATTGGACAATTTTATAACCATTTTCGTTCGAGAAACAGCCGGTCGATTCTGTAAACATGTCGAAGTGAAGGCTTGGTTAAAGTGATGACGAGGTGAGCTGTCAATCCATATAATCAAGATGGAATGACAGTGCACTTCGTGATCACGTGACATCACGATTATATGGATTGGCAGCTCACCTCGTGATCACGTCACCCAAGCCTTCACTTCGACATGTTTACAGAATCGACCGGCTGTTCGAGTTTTAAATCTGGTCGCATATTAATAACTGCTGGACCATAGGTCTCTCCAATCGTAAGCCTTGACGACTCTCATCTACTTAGAATTCTTAGAACAGTTTCTTCTAACTTAACACAAATAAATTAATTTAATGTTCTTTAGTTGTAATTTTTTTTTTGAGATTTTCCCTCTATTGTCATAAATGTATTATTATTATATTATAAATATGAGTCTGGAAAGATGATTGGAAGTTTATTTCGCAAAACGGGGGAAGCTCGCTCCATCGTCGACTTTGTCTCTGTCATCTATGACCTAGACTAGAGTCAAGAGCAAACCCATATTAAATAAAAAATAAAAAATAAAAAACTCATGAATGATTTGTTGATGCGAAATATTTTTTTCTGTCTGACGAAACTATTTAAAAATTTGTTTACAAAAGAAAACAACCGACAAAATAAACTACAAAGTATTAAATAACTTTAATTTCGGAAGTCGGTGCTTTTGGTAGTTACTTCGTATTTTAACACCGACTGAAGAATTTTTCAAATCGGTTCATAAATGAGTTATTTATGAGGTAACAGACATAAAGAAAAAATACAACCGAATTGAGAACCTCCTCCTTTTTTTGAAGTCGTTTAAATATAGCTTATGTTCTGAGTCATTGATTCCAACCGAAGTGTCTACTTATTGACATATTTTTACGCAATAAACTAAAAGCTCTACAAATGACCAAGGCTCAAGAGTACTTACGCACAAAAAGCAATAACCCTATAACTACTCAGTCCCATATTAATAGTGACAGAGTGACAGATGACATCAGAGCCAGCAAGAAAGGTGACGCAAGTTAATACGTTGTGAGCCTGTGAGAAACAGCTGAACACGATTTAGCTAATTACAAAGATGGCGACAGAAGTGTCAGTTCGGACGACTCAATTTCAGTGGAGAACTTTCAGAACGAATCATTTGGCTGCGCATGATTCGTTCTGAAAGGCTGCGCATGCTCTGCTTGCCGTAAATAAAAATAGAAAAGAATATTGGAGAGCCTTACACCACAACAACAAAAACAAGTTATGCGGGTAGTTCTGTGGTATCTAAACTATCTTTGTGTAATAGTTTACGAGTCACTAGACAACAGATAAAAGGAATCTATGTTTTCTGACAATTCTTAAATAATTGAACAGTAGATATCAACATTCATGACGAATTCAAATTTCAGAGGTGTCAACAAACTAATTCAACATAATTATTGTTTCGAAAGACGTCAATCCTAATGTTCACGAATTCCAGCTGTTTCTCATAATGTCTGCAAGCCAGTGTTAACTTTTATTACATCGAATGAGAATAAACTTTTCTGCGAGGCAATAAGTGAGTGTCATCCATTAATTTGTACAACTTTATAGCCCTCTTCAAGGGAATGGGTATCACTGTCAGTTGTTCAAGAAATTATCTTAATGTTTAATTAAAAGCACATTCATTTTAGTCTTCTCGATGACGAAAAGACATAGGATAAGGCAAGAAAGTTGAGAGATGATGGCAAATAAAATATGGACTATGGACTGTACAAATTGGACTATTTGATTGAAAGAACAGAGTGCACGTGTGTTTGCTCACACACTTGTGCACTTTAATATCTCCTGCATACTTAGTTATACACTGTTATGAAGATTGATCGGGAGCATCATGGAGTTATTATTTTGTTATCTTCCTTTTCATTTTATCTTCAGAGTTATACTTCTGTCTCTCTCTATCCTATGTTTTTGCACATGTGTACGATTTATTCTGTTACAAAATACACGATTTGTTAGTACAAGATTTACAAATGTACACTGTTGATTTTTATGATTTCTGTACATTATAATGATGTCAGTGTCTAAATATAAAATGATCCAGACGGTTCTAGTGAGGTTTTTTACCTAAATGATGAACATATTCAGAAAAGGATTATATTACGTTGGTAGAAATATCTTTTAAACGTGATTGGGAATTCTGACTATTTTAGAACCATCAACGTAGGAGAGAGCGGGGCCAAATGTGCCGCAGGGAAGTTGTTCCGATGTAATCTAACAGTGTACCGGACGTTACTGGCCAAACTAAGATAGGTGCCATCGGTGCGCTGCAGCGTTCCGTTTTATGACGAATTTACTTGATATGTTTATCTCTTTTTTTCAAAGCCTATTTCAATCGGAACAACTTCCCCATGACACCTTTAGCCCCGTTCTCCCCTACTTCATTTGAACGTTCTTTTTGGCCTCAATATATGCTATAGGTTAAGAATAGCCCAAACCTATTTAGAAACTTTCTTAAATACCTGAATAAAGTAGATACCTATTAATACAATTCTAACGGATTATTACTCACCCCGAAATCCTCATGACCCAGAATTTTTCACCTTTAAATATTATTCTATAATAAATCCATTCATACAATTTGCTAATCTCACCCACATGCAATACACAATTTAAAACAAATAAAGAAAATCGCGAAATATCGACCCGATTCTATGATTCCACAGATCTAAATATAAAAATACAAACAAACTATCCGACTGCAGATTTAAACATATGGGTCTTGTACCATATACTGGTATAACTTGTACTGTGAAATGGATCAAAACACACGTGGCTGAAGATCAAGTTAAACTGGTTATCTTGTCTTGTATGACCAGACAATCCAGAGCAATTTGAACTACATACTGGAAGGATATGTAGGCAGTAAGAGGTCAAGTTAAGCTGGTGTTTAGATTAGGCTATTTTCATTGAGTTTACTTTTCGCTAGAAAATTAGGTTTTTGGGTTGAAACGTTGTGTATGTTGGTGAAGCCACGAAATAGTGATTGTACTGTAATTATTATTTAAGTAGGACAGGTTGGGAATGGTTTCAATATTTTCAGACTTCTACTAGGTGAATCATCATCATCTTCGTGCCCTTATCCCATGTTACTTGGGGTCGGCGCAACACGTTTTTTTCTTCCATTCTGTCCTGTCAACCGTCACGCTATCACTAACCCCCTTTTCTTTCATATCACTCCTAACACAATCCATCCATCTTTTCTTTGGCCTCCCTCTCCCTGTCCATCCATCCACATTTATATTCATAACTCTTTTAGTTACGTGCATTTCATCCCTCCTCTTCACATGACCATACTAAGATAAGCGGTTCCCTTTTAGCTTTTCCGTTATTGGCGCCACTTTTAAGCTACCTCTAATGAACTCATTCCTCACTTTATCCATTCTCGATACTCCACACATCCGTCTAGGTAAATGAAAGGAAATAAAATAAAAAAGTATCTCATCATCTGCCTAGCCTTTTCCCTATTATATTGGGGTCGGCTTCCAGTCAAACCGGATTCAGCTGAATACCAGTATTTTACGTGGAGCGGCTGCCTACCAGACCTCCACAACCCATTAACTGGGTAACACGGTACTCCTAGGCAAGACTGGTGTCAGATTATCTGGCTTCTGACTATCCGTAACGACTGCCAAAGATCTACAAATGACAGCCGGGACCAACGGCTTAACGTGCTTTCCGAGGCACGGAGGAGTCTCGGTATGTTAAGATTGTCACCCATCCACAGACCAACCTTTATTATTTGTTGATGCTATGGTTTTTCTATTCTTTCAGCTTTCCTGATGCTGTAAAAATATGACTGTAAAAAATATTTCAATATTTTTTTTGTTTTGCTAAAATGGACTGTATTCCCAATTCACTAGAACCAAGGTGGGTTGGCAGCTCACTTCTGCTAAGTTATTTTACAGTAGGTATAGACCAGATTCCAAGTTTACCTCGATCTAAAGTGAACAGACGCGAAGTCACGGGCACACGGGCTAGTTATGTACGGAAAATATGGAGCTTAGAAACAGTCACATCCATTGTATACCAGAAAAAATATAATGGTAGCTTTTCAACCCACAAAATATACTCTTCCCCAATGATGTTATATAAAATCAAATCAAATCAAATTCTTTATTTGCTAGAACTTAGGTATAAATTACAATAAGGTGGAATTAAAAATGACAAAAGTATAATGACTAATAATGAATTTACAAAAAATATATAAATTTTATACAATTCTACATAAAATAATATATATGTATATATATATATGCAAATACTATAACATCACACTCCACAAGACTCAGTGAAACTGTAAATATGTATTTTAATTGAATATATATGTATATTATATAAAATGAACATGAAGTAAACTGTAAAATTACCATGCAATATCTTTAATGTTATGTTCGTCTTCAGTATATGTTAATTTAAAATTAAGCTTTATATCTAGAAAAATAATAAACAACTATAAATAAAAGGAATATATATGAACATGAAATTAATACCTACTTATATACCTAATTTTTGAGGTTTTCTTTCCTTTATTTCAATAAGCGCTCTTCATCCTCTCCTCTATATAAACTATAACTTTGATGTGCCCGACAGGGTCCATAATTGGTTCTACTTTAAGACTTACCAACTGTTGTACATTACATTATGGAATGCAATAAAGTATTGAGTATTAAATTGAGCCATATAGTCTGCCCAAGTGACCATGCAAAATTAAAATTAAACACTAAATAACATTAAAATGGTCAAATCCAGTTAAAAATGTCAAAATACAATCATGTTATTTGGATACAATCATTAAAATGTCTAAATAAAGAGGTAGATGTTTATAGCGCACAAGCACGCTAATTGTTTCAGAAAAATTCAGGCAATCGTTGTAATTTGCCATAATATAGCTATTTCTTTCTGTATTACACATTCCGTATTATTTATCGCAGTCGTACAGTAAGTACATTTGAAATAAGAACGCAACGATATCTGAACGCCGCTCAGTCTAGTTCGATCCAGCCCGTCCCTAGCTGTCCTCCCCCCTGTGATGCCCTAAGCCGAGGCCCGTACCCTACACGGGGTGCCCTTAGCGTGTAGTCGCTTAGTTTGTAATTTTTTTGTAAGTCCTGGCTGGAGGCTTTAATATTATATTAAGGCCACCACAGGCAAGCCCGGTTAAGCTGTCGACAACCTCATAGGTTGAACTGCGGGACGCCACTCACAAAAAATAATCATTGTTCTTCCCACTTTCAAGAATCTATCTCAGCACAGTATTAAAGAAA
Source organism: Mamestra configurata (assembly GCA_002192655.3). NCBI lineage: Eukaryota > Metazoa > Arthropoda > Insecta > Lepidoptera > Noctuidae > Mamestra > Mamestra configurata. The sequence goes on along the minus strand of NDFZ01005399.1, from coordinate 203,698 downwards.
ATCTGTTAACAACAAACTAATCTATTTCCGAGCCTCAACAGTATCGCGCATCTAGCAGCCTGACTACATGCTTAGTTTATACTTCCGTTGTCCTATTTAGGTTCATGAATGAGATGCACACTATGGAATAATGTTTACAGAGCTTGTTGAGAGAATATTCCGTTTTTAAGCTGTGAATATTTGGGTCAAAGAGGAGATGCAGTTTTTTTTAGGTTGTTCGATAGTAGTGATGTGTTTTGTGCAGCAAATGCTTCATCATCATAATCATATCAGCCGAAAGATGTCCACTGTTCGGCTGCTGCTGCATAGGCCTCCCCTAAGTGTCGCCACAACAACCGGTCCTGTGCGTCTCGCATCCATCGGCCGCCCGCGACACTCACCAGGTCATCGGTCAAATACTACAAATACAATATAGCAACTACTTATAACTAATTAATTTATTAAACAAGCTATCTACCTATTTATTTTTAGTTCTTACAGTTCACCCATTGACGACTAAAACCGCCACAGAACCATTAAAATTATGGTGTCTTGCACAGTTGTGTAACTATTTCGGTGTACAATAAGGATTATTTTACTCTACTCTATATAATATTCAAATTCTTCCGTTACTGACTGACTGAGTGAGTATCTGACAGACAACGAACAGCCGAAACATCTGGTCGTAGAAAGCTGAAATCTGGCATGTAGCTTCCTTGGGGAGTGAAAGGGAACACTAAGAGCGGATTTCCCGAAATTCTGACGGGAATGGGAAAAACGGGATATGCGCGTAATAAGTCGCAGGCAATATCTAGTATATTTAGCGCCATTCTCTTAACTTTAGAGTGTAGAGCAGTGGGATTCTAAAGTCCCACTGCTGGACAAAGGCCTTCCTTTTCTCCTTCCAAACCTCTCCGTCTTGGGCGATCTCTGGTCAAGATTTCCCCACAAACATGATGAGTTCGTCACACCAACTTCGCCGCGATCGACCTCGACGGTGACCATGAGCATGAGAACTATAAAACCATGGAATAACCTATGCTGATCGGATTACTAACTGATCAGTATAAATTATAATGATTTAAGATGTTAAAGAGCTTTTCTGTCTGACATACATAGAAATTGGAGCGTTAAGAAACTATAAAAGTCAGTGAGGTACAGTAAAATAAAACATCTTGACAGATTTTCGACTAAGCAAGCCCAGTTTCTCGAACGAAAATAATCACAACATTATAGTGAGAAATAGTCAAACGCGCGTTATCTAGCTGTGAATGGTTGAATGAGTTTTCAACAGACAATCGCATCACTTGACTTGCGAATTTGTGATGGGTCGATATTTTTTTTGTGGATACCGGGGGTAAATCGCTTATTACTCAATAGCCTACGATTGCTTTTCCATTAAAATAACAGCATTGACTTATGAACGTAGTAGGTGTCAAGTTATAAACATGTCGGATAATCGTACATTTACAAAAATAGAATTTCTTGCATAGAATAGGCGACTAGCAAAATTTGAAAAAGACTTCTGTAAATAACCCTATCGATACTCGCCACTTGAAAGGTAATAACGGTCTAACCTTTATTAATAATATTAAGCAAGGTTGCCTGCTTGTCGGTCTTCTACAGATTGTACTTCGGGGAGAGTGTCCAGGTACTCCACGACCTCATCCAACTGGCCCCCTTCTACCATCGGACATCTAGACGCACTGCAAGTTACCATCCCTAGCTTGTTGCTATTCCACCAATTCGCACTAAACGTTTCCAAACGTCCTTTATAATGCGCACAGCAAAGGAGTGGAACTCTCTGACTGCGTCTGTGTTTCCGTACGCATACAACCCTAATCTCTTCAAAATTAGAGTGAACAGGCTTATTCTGGGTAAGCTAGCTCCATCGTCGACTTTGCCTCTGTCATCTATGTCCTACTCACTGAATCTTAGCCAAAAGATTGTCAAATAATTTTGAACGAAATACAGCTCTCCATTTAATTTGACAAAAAGTACTACATAATTTGACCGTAAGTATCCCCTTCGGAAATTCTTGCTTCCCGATCGACAGGCGAGAATCTTTCCTTGTGTAAATGAGCCCTAAGTTTCTCAAGTCACGCTAAGCTGAAAGTTAGCTAAGCAACCAGTCACTTTGCCAGTCAGTGGGTAATGTGGATACACGCAGAAAATTAATATATCACAACTGTTCAAGCAAACAGTTTATTAAATGTATCGAAATACAGGAAGAACTTAATGGGATGGGTTTGAACTTTGGACGAGTTTCGAAATTAATTTCTTAGTTCTTGTGTTTTGCTCATGCAGAAATAAAAATAGTAATTTGTTCTTAATTAATCTACACTTGATTTTGTCACTAAAACATTGATCATTGTTTAACCGTAACGATTGTCAAATATTTAGCTAAAAATGACAGTGGTTAACGTGCCGAGGCCGGGAGGAGTCTCGCTGTGTTATTTGTCCCATCCACAAATACAAACTGTATTACCGAAAATGTACGAGTATGTGCTGAATTCTTGTGAAACCTCTTACTTTGTGACAACAATAAACTTTTACATTAATTTTCAGATTTCATTCAGTTAAAATTTTGGTAGTGTATATGGTACTGTATGACGAAAAAAAATCTCTTGCCATATTTTCCTGATCATAAAATCCGTCCTTACCTTCTAATCCACGGACAACAGTAGATAAATTCACACGTCACAGTAACCCTCAGATTGCGTCAGTAAATCAGTTTGCACTAGCGAAATCCGAGTACACAGCAAACCCTGCCCACGTACCTAGAGTACGTATTGTGTACCCAGCATGCACACACGGTACACCAAATATTTGTCTCGTGAGAACTGCAAACAGACTAACGAGGGGTAATCTTTTTAGTAGTGACGTCATGTTAAAACAGAATGTTGAAAGTAGAAGTTGTTATGGACTGTGTTTAAGTACTACAAGAGATGCTTTGTATATTTTTCTCGTTTAAAGGTCTCTTTAGAAGGTCTTATTTGTGGGTGGGTAGGGCTACACTGCGATTGCCAACCCGCCTACCAAGCGTGGCGATTATGGCAACCCCCCTTTTGGGGCAGGCCTATGTCCAGCAGTGGACGTCTTTCAGCTGATATGATGATGATGATATTAAATTCAAGAATTCACAACAAAAACATTCTTGTAGCCACGATTTACTACTGGATGTAGAAACACTATATTTTCTGCTTACGTTCAAACACGCACATCACGCTACCCGAAATTGTCAAAAATACCCAATCAATCTTGAACCATAAATACTTAATTAACTATATACACTAGAAATAAAAAATCTCCTAACTAAATTAACCCTAAAATATGGCGTCAAAAAATTCATCCGCATCGCTGTCGACTGGAAGTGTACCCAAAAGACTGGCGGCATTGCCACGTTGTATGGCAATGCTTATTCTTTGACCAAGGTAAAAGCCAGCCCTTGGGTCACGTGAAGTGTCAACTAAGCGCCTTGAGAGATCTTTAAATAAGTTATGTGCACTCGGACCCCAAGACCCGAGAGTTTCAACCCCAAACGGCTCGAAAATATAACTACCAACAAGTTTATTATATTTCCGCCGCTTGAGGTTCTCTGCAGCCGCAGCGGCAGCGCCAGCACAGCACGAAGAGCTAGGAAGATGGGATGGCGCAAGAGTATCGACACAAGTAGCGTCCCACACTAATGGCCTACCCATCTTCCATGGAAATAACGACATGCCGTCCGGTCTCTTGCCATCGTCGCGTGCCAGGCCATTGGGTTCTAACACAGCCGGAACGCCGACGGTGACAAGAGCTCGTCGGATGATGTCGTTAAGATTCGCGTGCCGCGCAATGCGACCCGCGCTACGGCTGCATGACAGGCCGTGGTGTCCGAGGCTGTTGACAACTTCGCCACAGTGGCAGCGATGAGGAGAACAACAAGGAGCGCCAAGACGCAGGCAGGCAGCGAGGCGGAAAGTAGTATCGTCGAACATGGTGCCAATGTTCGACGACGGTAGTGCGTGAAGCCAGAGACCCGACTCCCACTCACCCACAGCCAGCAGGCGCGCACGCTCTGCAGTAGTAGTTGATGTGGCAATAAGTTTTTCCTGAACTTGCCTGCAGAGCGGCTCGTCCCACCGTCTCTGGGATGAAGGGTAGTCGGGCGGATTTGAATTCGGGCAAGCGAGTCTCCAGGCCTCCACAGCCTCGGTGAAGTACGGCACATCAAAATCAATCAGTGTAGAAACTAGAATATTCCTGATTAATTTATCAGTGCCGTACACCGAGGATATAAAAGCCGGTAAACTAATACTGGTAATTTTGCGGACGCCGAGGCCTCCCATACGGATGGGAAGGGTTGCTTGCGCCCAGGCTTTGTCGTCCATGGCCACATTTAAAATTAAAGTAAGTGTATGCTTGATAATTTGGTCTATTTTGTCCAAAAGGTGGGGGTGCTTCCATAAATGGGAAGCACGAAGGAAATATATTAATTTTGGGCCGAAACAGCAAT
>NDFZ01005399.1:150666-199181 GCA_002192655.3 Mamestra configurata | reverse complement strand
ACTGGAAGTGTACCCAAAAGACTGGCGGCATTGCCACGTTGTATGGCAATGCTTATTCTTTGACCAAGGTAAAAGCCAGCCCTTGGGTCACGTGAAGTGTCAACTAAGCGCCTTGAGAGATCTTTAAATAAGTTATGTGCACTCGGACCCCAAGACCCGAGAGTTTCAACCCCAAACGGCTCGAAAATATAACTACCAACAAGTTTATTATATTTCCGCCGCTTGAGGTTCTCTGCAGCCGCAGCGGCAGCGCCAGCACAGCACGAAGAGCTAGGAAGATGGGATGGCGCAAGAGTATCGACACAAGTAGCGTCCCACACTAATGGCCTACCCATCTTCCATGGAAATAACGACATGCCGTCCGGTCTCTTGCCATCGTCGCGTGCCAGGCCATTGGGTTCTAACACAGCCGGAACGCCGACGGTGACAAGAGCTCGTCGGATGATGTCGTTAAGATTCGCGTGCCGCGCAATGCGACCCGCGCTACGGCTGCATGACAGGCCGTGGTGTCCGAGGCTGTTGACAACTTCGCCACAGTGGCAGCGATGAGGAGAACAACAAGGAGCGCCAAGATGCAGGCAGGCAGCGAGGCGGAAAGTAGTATCGTCGAACATGGTGCCAATGTTCGACGACGGTAGTGCGTGAAGCCAGAGACCCGACTCCGACTCACCCACAGCCAGCAGGCGCTTGAACCTAATGCTAAAGCGACAAAGTTGAAAATATATTAAAGAAATTTGACAGATTATTGTCGCTTGATGTGCTGGCTGCTGCACCTTGACCACCGATTTTGTCTGTTGTCTTTTGGTCTTCAGACTTCTCTCCTTGTTGTCCGTTAATTTCAGGGTTTTGTTTTGAAAGGTCTCTCCAATTCTGCGTAGACCAGTCCCGACACAAGACGGTGGTCGTTTTCAGTATAAAATATTACTTTTTTTTTAAGGCTGGGAAATCATCAAATGACTTCTTCCGCTCTGGGTCTGGTCTAATGCCCTTTGCGTTCCAGGGCCGCGGTGACTCTTTCGAACAAATTCCGCAACCCTGGCAGATAAAATATTACTTGCAGTTGACTTTCTGTTGTTCTATATTCAGTGGTTTGAACGTGGGTGAAATTGAATCGACCACTTTCGGTAATTGAAGATTCAAAACCTCTGTAATTGGCATTCTGGTTAGTTTTAAGAGCTCTTTTGGGATTCTGATCTTTATCACAGGTTTTGTTAGGGTTTAATTACCCTTGAATGGTTTTCAAGTTCATTAAGATTCAGGACCTGACACGTCAAATTCAAAGTCAATTCATTTATTTCAACTGGACCATTAAAAGGCACTATTGAACGTCAAATTTACAGTTTAAAATTAAAATATTAGTGACACTAGTTGTCGATTTGCAAAAAGTAGTTTCTTATGGAGAAGAACGGACAAGAAACTCCATAGTTACTCTTTTTAAATATAAGTTTTACAATATTTGGTATACATACATTGATTAATTGATTCTATTATGTGAGCACAATGGACCCAACATTACACTAATATACAGCACACACTTATAAACGTTATCTTTTAATCAGTAATCGAAGCTTCGACATTAAGATGCTTTATGGTAAAATAGCTGCCACCCGCGGCTTTGCCCTTATTAAAGTCGGAAATTATCCCGAGGGAAAGTATGTTCATACTTTCGGGATAATCTTCCCAGGACTTGGTCTACCCGTTTGCCAAGTTTCACTCAAATCCGTTCAGCAATTAAGATGTGAAGCAAAGCAAACAAACTCACATTTATAATATAACTTGGGATGCTTCTGAGGACGACCTACATTCTTGTATAGTTAGCACTAGTAAGGCCATATTAGTCATCGTAGTAGATAAGTTATCTACTGAAGGATGCTGTTGTGATGCTGTCCATCCTCTTGATATAATCTCTAAGTCGCCTCTCAAGAACATCACGGGTGGTCCATATATACTCTGACGTATATACTCTGAGAAAAAAACAATCTTCAGGATTTAAAAGCTTAAAGTACCGGGTAAAACGGGGTGCATAGAAATGCAGGGGTGAATAAAAACGAAACTTTGATTGGAATTTTCACATTATTAGAATATTGTTTGCAGCAATGAAGACCTCCATTTTTTTTAAAATTATTTTATATTTAAATGGACGCTTTGTAAGAAACAATTAATATGGTATTAATGTGAAAATCTCAATAAAAGTTTCATTTTTATTCACCCCTGCATTTCTATTCACCCCGTTTTACGGTACCAACTTACCAAGGTGGTGTAATTTTACTAGTACTGTATTTTTTTATTTTTTTTTATGAGTGGCTTCTCGCAGTTCAACCTATAAGGTTGTCGACTACTTAACCGGGCTTGCCTGTGGTGGCCTTAATATAATATTAAAGCCTCCAGCCAGGGCTTATAAAAAACTTACAAACTAAGCGACTACACGCTAAGGGCACCCCTTGTGGGGTACGGGCCTCGGCTTAGGGCGTCGCTTGGGGGAGGACAGCTAGGGACAGGCTGGATCGAATTGGACTAGTAATGTTACAAGATTCTTTTAAGGACATTTATGTATTTCATTTCTATCTGAAACTTGTTTTTATTGCATTGTTGAATATTTGTATCTAAACTGTTTATTTTGCTTATTTCAGGTAAGCACACAATCCTTTTCGAGGCCGCTCCATATTTCTGCAACCGTAAGTACAATACATAGCTGCCTCAAAGAGATGTCAGCATAGGAGACGGGGCCCGCTAGGGCCAAAGCCTGCCACGTTTGCGGAATTTGTTCGAAAGAGTCACCGCGGCCCTGGAACGCAAAGGGCTTTAGAAGGAACACGGATGGGTTTTAGTCAGTAAGAGTCTGATACGCCCTTCCGCTCCACCCAGATTGGAAGAAGTCATTTGATGACTTCCCATCCTTAAAAAATTAAAAAAAAAGTATAATACATAGCTAGATCTGTATATAAGTAAGATAAAATCTTAGTTTAACCGTCGGTACTACCTACTTACATAATAAACCCGTAGGCAAGAGCCATTGTCTCGGAGCATAATTAAACCTGCTCATTACCGAATTAACGATCTGAACGACAGTATAATAGCACCCACACAACAAATCTAAAGATATGCCCAATAGCTTAACTTTAGGTACCCGCAATTTCAAAAGACTGGCATTATACTATACTTAATATACTTATGGGTTACATTGTAATAGAGTATTCTTTTCTATTATATTATGTGTCATGCTCCTGTACCCTTACTGCAAGTTTTTTAACGTATTCGATCGCGTTAACATAAACGTCAATTTGTACTAAAAGTGATAAAAACCGGCGAAGTACGAGTTGGACTCTCACACGAAGGGTTCCGTGCCATAAACCGAAAAAACATGTTTCTTGTATGAGAGCCCACCTTAATTTTTAATTTAATTTTTATTATTTGTTGTTATAGCAGCAACAAAAATATATCATCTGTGATTTTTTTGAAATTTCAACAGTCTAGCTATCACGGTTCATGAGATAGCCTGGTGACAGACAGACAAACGGACAGTGGAGTCTTAGTAATAGGGTCCCGTTTTTACCCTTTGGTAGGGAACCCTAAAAAGCAACTCGTTTAGCAAAAAACCTCTTTATGGACGATTTGATATAGTGAACATTGTCGTTAACGCAATCGAGTACGTTTGAAAACACGCACTAAGTTCGAGCACGCCACTTCATAAAGGAATAATATTGAAAAACGAAAGATAAATAAACAACTTGATAGTACCTTCGTGAATCTCTAACGACATTAAATACAATTAAAAAACTGTTCAAACTAATAGGCTATTAGCATCAAGATTATATCTTCACGCTATACAATAAAGGGACCAGGAAATGCCTAACTCCACGATTAAACGATACAGAGTATTGAGCAAATGGAATGTCAACCGTTTATGTGGGTGATCGGGAGGAAACATCTGAAACTCAGTACATATTTGTAGGTACTGAAAGTTAATTTTCTTATTTCAAAAGCGATGAAATAAAGGTCGCAATATCATTTCAGCTACAACCCTAATCTCTTGAAAATTAGAGTGAACAGGCTTCTTCTAGGTAAGCTCGCTCCATCGTCGACTTTGTCTGTGTCATCTGTGACCTAGACTAGAGTCAAGAGCAAACCCATATTAAAAAAAAAACATTGTCTTCTTTTTTTTGATCGTTTTTGAGGGACTTTATAAGGCATGACAGCCCCATTATAACTTAACTTAAGTTTAAACAACATTAAAAACTACTTGCATGCAAGATTTAACATAATACAAAAAGTGTAGTCATCGATACATTGCCATTTCATACTAAATTTTAGCGTCACTTTCTGGACTTGCGAGGATTTCAAGGGAAGTACCCATATCATATTTATTGATATTGCGCAATTCTGTCAACCCCAACAATAATTGTCAACAATCATTGATTTTTAACAGTTTTTGACTACAATGCGAATGCGAACGCTCGTTAAACACACGTGAATTGCCCTGGGTACTGTTTATTGGTATAACCTTGCTTCATTCTGAAACATTTGGCTGAATTAAAGGTGAAAATGATAAATCAAAGATAGAAAAAAAAAACATTGGTATCTTCTATACTCCGTTGAGTAACACACTTTCTATCATAATCCGAAAGATTATGAATGAAATTCTTAAAAAATTTCTTCAAATATTTGAAAAATTCGTCTGCTCGGCAATGTACATAACACAGTGAATATAAGAAAAGGCCTTCAATATTCGATGTTTCTTTTATCATTTTATTCACGAATGAGCCTTTCGTTTGCACACTACTCTATGTCTTAACATACCTTAGCGTATTCATATCTAATTCATCATAGCAACTACATTTCCCAACGAAGATCCCACATGATGAATATTAAACAGTATATTTATCAATGGTTAGCTTGCATCATCATTCTGTAAGCATAGAAAATTAAAATAACTTGATAAAGTTGACCTTCCCCATCAAACATATTGTTCTACTCTACGGCTCAACTTATATTGGTACTATTTTGAATCCAAGTTATTAATCACATAGCCAGATTTATAAGACCTATATTTACGTTGAAATTACTCTGCAATACAGCTCTTGTTAGGCTAGCTCAACCGATTATTCAAGACCTCTGCCGACAAATTAATTGGTTGCCAATACAGATCTATGTTCTCTGGTTATTAATTTACATAGATAGAATCTACCGCAGGTGTAAATACATAGGTAACTAAATGATAGTAAAGCGTATGATTATAATAATTGATTAATATTCTAGAGAGTAGTCGGAAAAAACTATCGGTATAGTATGACTAAGATTTTAATTAGATATAAGGAAGTGGTGTCTTTGTTGGATTGTGTAGACAAAGCGACTACAGTGTGACTAGGAATCTGTTTAGACCACCTGCCATAGTGCAAGAGTTGAAACTAGGGAGGGGCAAAGTTTTTAGTTGAGTTATCATTTTATCGACTTTTGAAATTGTGTCTATGGTATTTTAAATAATTATTTTATGATTAATACTACATTATCTTTTTCTAATATGGATTTGTATAAATAATAATAAAAAGTATATTTTTAATTCTTTTGCAACTCTGGAAATAAGAAAATAGCTTAGTCTTCGTCATCACTATTTATCCCATCAGTTGAGTTCTTAGGTGTTATGGGCGTATCAATCACCATAATTTGGGTTGAAAATGCAAGAACGTCTACTACTGGACAAAGGACTCCCCCAAGCGTCGCCACATTGACCTGTCCTCTGCTTCTCGCATCCAGCGACTTTCCGTGCCTATACACAAATGTAAAAAAAAATGTTCTGAGATATATTACAACTGAATAGTCCCGTGACAAACATGTTACAGTTGCTCCGTACGAGTCCAGTTAAATAAATAAGTACTGTATTCTGGTTAAAATAAATTAATTGCCTGCGCACTTGCCAATGAGGACAAGGTTGTTCTCTTTTAGCAAAATGCATTCTGACAGGGATATTAGTAGAGAGTAATACATATCTACTAAATAGAAACGAGAGGAATAACCTCTGTATTGAAGGTCTTCTTATGCTCTTCTTACTGTTAAAAACTGTGCATAATCAGCCTGCAACGTTCCACTACTAGGACACAGGCCTTCTCTCTGTGAGAAGCAGTGGACTGTATCCAACACGCGGGCTCATTGCGGTTTGGTGGATGTCAGAAGTCTTCGAATTTTTCGTTCTAGGACATACCAGTTTCCTCACTGTATTTTCCTTCACCGTTTTGAGAATCGTGACTACTTCTCATTACTTTCTGGATAGTTTGATTTTAAGTTGTCTGCAGCTTGATGGAGCTTTCTAGTTGTTCTTTCACCTGGGTTGACTATCACACCTGGGTCACTATTCAATCCTCGTTATATTTGGTGTTTCTGCGACAAATGCCATCAAAAAAATCTTGCCACATTCTGAGCAGGAAAACAAAAGACAGATGATTCTGTTGGTTCAGAAAATAGCTTCATCTTTTTAAATATCGATGTTACCTCAATCACCGGCCCTTTTTACTAACAGTCGACGAATAAACAACGTTAGTTTGTTTACGTCACCATGCAGTACAACAATAAAAGTTTCGACAATGCTTATTTTTCTCACCCGTAATCAACCAAAAAACCGTTAAACTCTTAACGATTCGAACAAAATAGTACGATGAGTCAGCATGAAAACTATTCCCAGAATCGAAAGCGTCAAGCATCTGTGAAATCAATTAAAATAATTGAATCGACTAAAAATAACATGGCTTCCTTTGGCGCGACGATTGACATTGTGATTTCGGTGTTTCCCGCCTAAAGTCATAGACAAAATTACTTCTTACAACTAATTTACAAATTTTTAGTCGATTCTCAACTCTATGCAGCCAGCTACAAAGTTTTAGTAGATTTTGGTTTGAAAAAAGAACGCTTGTACCATAGAGTCCGCTCCCTTTCTTTTGTTAGTAGTGTTGTGGCTAAAAATAATTCTGAATGGATGTATCGAAACAAATCTATCGGTGTTTTGAGGTTGGTATGTTTCTTATTATGGTGATCTTTTTATAGTTGCTCTGTGTATCCGGTTGTGTGTGTACTTGAACTATCCTTAAAGGGTGAATTGGCTGGACATTGGGGAGCTGACTGTTAAGTCTTGTACAATGCTTCAGTGTCGATTTAATTTATTTTGACTTCCAGCAAGTTAATCCTACATCGTTGAACCAATTTTGATGAATTTTGGTACAGAGATAGATGGGACCGGATACTGGTTATGGATACTTTTTTACATAAATCAACATTATAAGACCCAAGCCGCGGGCCAAAACCAGTATCTTTTAATTACTGATTCGATATTTTGTCATTGTTCAAAATTAGAACAAGAATAGCTTGATGGCGCAATAGCATTTTAAATCCAAATAATATCTTTCATTCTTTTGCAGTGTAGGGGGACCAAAATAGATATTCTTCTGTTTTCAATATTTTTCTGAATATTGTGTTCACAGTTAATTTTAAAACACATTTCAATAAATCAAACAATTATAAGCTCCTAAGGGAAGTTCTTCTAATTATATTTTGTTTTAAAAATACTCCTTCCTGTCACACGATTTTGTTTTTCATCGGAAGTTTAGTATTATATGTAGTTAACAAGGCAACCTGCCAAAAAACATAGATATTGCAGCCATGAACTTTTATTCTAAGCTGTTATTAATAGTTATTTCAGGTGGAAAATAAGAAGTCAATAACCCGAAAAGAAGACGCTGTAGACTAGACAAATTTTTTTACAGATACCATAGTACCTATAGTTTGGATAGTTTGCTGTCTACATGTTCGAATGTTTGTTAATTTATAACTTCTCAATGGCTGAACGGATTTGGACAAAGGGCACCCGAGTAGACCGTGACTTTTATCCCATATTGTCACGAGAAGCCATTACAAAAAAATATATCTTAAAAAAGCATTTCACTAATCGATGTGCAATAAAAAAAAACAAGTTCAAATTAAGAACAACTGAACAGCAAAAACCATAAACAAAAATAGGGAGGAGAAAAAAAAAACAAAAATAGTATCGATTGTGCTTAGGAGCGCTCTCGACGCGCCCTGGCTGGGTTAATAACCCTCTAACTAAAACAATATGGCCACGGGAATTTGTTAGAATGCCACCGATTTATAGAAGCTGTTTACTAAGAGAAAAAAGGTGTTATAATCGAATGATTGGGTTATTAATTAAAAGTAATTTTGAGGATTTCTTGTATATTATTAAAGCATCCAACTGCTTTTGTCCCAATAAATAAAATAAAAGAAGTTAGTAGCAAACCACGTTTCAATTTAGAATTTTCGTTTATAAGTCGTTGGTTCCGACTGTCATTTGTAGATTTTTGACAGTCGGCATGGGTTATTAGAAGCCAGAAAATCTGATACCATTCTTGCCAAAAGGCCCCGTTACTGGGTTGTAGAGGCTAAATGTAAAGCTGCATCCGGTCAGGCTAGAAATCGACCTCAACATTTTTGGGAAAGGTCTAGGCAGACTGAATGATGTTTGAATTTTGAGAGTGTTTGGTAATCGCTCTAGGAAAATAAGTCTTACCATTAGGTAGGTACGAAATAGTTTCTGGTTCCTTAGAATTCTTGTTGATTGAGGAAACAGTGCAAATATCTGTAAAATAATTATTGTTTTCTAGAGCAACATTTCCCTGTAGAGCTGGTGGTTTTATTGCCAAATGCCTCAGGTATCTTGCGTTCCTATCTTTAGTACTATTACTTTACAATTAATGGTAATTGTAAAATTGCACTATACTATTGGAATAAGCTCCAAACTACTGAAAATATTACGTAGAAAAATTCACATATCATATAATAACCTATCGCTATACTTATACCATCCTAATATACCCGTATTTTTAAACTGTTCTCGTCTTGTCCCAACCCTATAAGAAAGAAAAAAGAAGTATATCAATAATTCCATTAATAAAATTCGAAATTAGAACTTTTTTCTGCCACAAGGCATAGACAAATTAACGCTTTTATACTTGGACACCTATTAATCAGTCCTTTAAGTAATGAAATTGTATAAAACGGACTCTTATTTTATTTTACTACTACTTGATTTCTAAGAAACGATACATCGAACGTTAATTGGACTTCCATTTTACAGGTATTCATTAATTACTAATTTATTAATTATATGAAGGCTTAGTAGTGAGGCTTTTAGGAGTCTTGCCTCATCATGGCGTCATAATAGTTGGTTTTCTAATTGATCGCTAGTTAAAAGATGACAAACGTGATTTCGAAATTATTCTTGTTAGAAAATTGTGTTTGAAATTAGTGATAGTGATGTTATTAGGAATGTCGACTATTATTTATCGACTAAAAAAGGTTACCGATGATTTTTAGAAAAGTATTTATAATTTATATTATTTTCTACCTAGATAAAAAAAACTAGGAACTAGTGACGAGCGAGCATTTTGTGTCTGTCTTTTTGTAATCGTTGGGGTCCGAAAAGTTCTCCTAATTGGAGTTTTGATTTTTGTCGAAACTGACAAACGCGGATAGCTTCTAAGCGAAACTAGCCACAGCTTTTAGTTAATTTAATGAATTCCTTTCAAGTAAAAAGATAAAATAGAAAGTGTAGGGTAACCCGACGCGTCCATTTTATCATTTGGATCGCTAGCGCACGTGGGAGTTCGATTCCTTTTCGTTTTTGGTGGCTTTGAATGTGACTAGACCAGTTTTATTAGCGACGTCTTCTGAGGAAGAATCTTCGCCCACGATGTGCTTTCCGTGAATGAAACTTTGATTCTGGATATTTGGAGCGGTATTAAATCGTCTCTGAAATGTTTTAGAGCTTTGATTAGACTGTTAGAAATACGTCAACGATAAAACTTGAGTTTAAAATGAAGCCATAAAAAATAAGGTACTTAATAGAAAATAAATTTAAAATGTTACTTAATTCGTCATTAGTTTACAGGTACCAAACTTGCAAATAATCTGAACAAAGAAAATGCCTAACGCATTTTCTATGGAAGTATAATTGATCATTTCTAATTGGACATTTCTTTCTTATTTCTCACGGTCAACCAAAAAGAATAACCTCAAAATATTTCGTCTAAAACTAAAAAGCCTACGTCTTCACTTCTGGGTCAATTCCACTATCAAAATGCCACGTCAGTGGTGTTAATGTGTTAAACAATTCTAATTTTAATCTAAATACGCGAAGCGTGAAGAAACAATTGTTTGATGTTAACCTAAAAACTGTTTGAGGTTACTTGAACCATGGGCTTGTGCAACACTTTACAGTGATAACGAAATAAGTACCTAGTGGAAATAATCTTCATACACTACTACAATTACAAAAAAATATACTTTTTGGTTACTTTTACCGTTTATCATTTTTTTTCAGACAGCTTATTCCCAACCCTATGCTAGACTAGAGGTGTTGACTAGATTAATATAATTATTTATCGATAGATTTTCTGTTCGTATTCTTCCAGCACAATGCTGGAGGCAATGTTTTCAAAACCGGTAAAGATCGAAAACCGATTTAAAATCTTCGACATCCATCACAACACCACTACAAGATCTTGATAAAATTTGAGAGTTTATTTTTCTTTATAAAGCATACTCATAAAAACATTGATGAATGTTCAATTCTCTCCAAAAGTAATTAGTAAAAGAAATAAATTACGAAGGTGCTAGGATCCCTTCTTCCTGACAGATAAACTGCTTACTGTGGATAGACAGAATGTTCACAAAAATAGACAATACCTTTCGTAATCTTTATTAATTGTTGACAGAACATTGTTTACGTTTTCATAATTAAGATTATTATTTGAAAGGTGCTATAAATCTGTCAGTTTCAGAACTTCAAACGACGAAGGAATTTTGTTTGATTTTGTCATTTTTTTTTAATAGTTTTGGTCATTAATTAGGATTTCTGATATTTCAAAATCTAAATGTTCGCTTATTACCAATATAACCCAATAACCGTTTAAAGTTATTCGGCAATCTTTACGATTAGAAACTCTTTCCTATTTGAAATAAACCTCTTCCAGTCCGAGCACGACATTGTCTATGATATTTATAACCTAAACAGCTTCAGGGAAACGTAGGAATGCGTGACATTTCGAAAATAGCCATAATATTTATATGAAATGAGATCACGAGGATGACGATGAGTTCAACAAATATCTGAATATAATCTCGAGAATAAAGTAAGTAATAAAATGTATAACATCTCATTTGTTCCGTCTACTTTAAGTCAGTTGAAATAAAAATGGCAATTTATTCAAGCATTGAATTGCTAATTGGTCAGTATCAGGCTGTTTAACTATCTTTAATTTATCCACTAGATAATCTTAATAGAAAAGATTTAGATCTACTTTGCAAAACTGTCAAACATTATACAGGGTTACTTCGAAGACTCGAGGACCTCGTGGCTAAAGAATAATAGCAGCACGGGTCGATCAGGTTGGTCTGTGGATGGGTGAACATCCTAACATACCTACCGAGTTTCCTCCGTGCCTCGGAAAGCACGTTAAGCCGTTGGTCCCGGCTGTCATTTGTAGATCTTTGGCAGTCGTTACGGATTGTCAGAAGCCAGTAAATCTGACTCAAGTCTTGCCAAGAACTACCTAACGTGTTACCCAGTTAAAGGTTGTGGAGGTCTGGTAGGCAGCCACGCCAAGTATAATACTGGTATTCATTCAGCTGAATCCGGTTTGACTGGGAGCCGACCCCAAAATAGTTGGGAAAAAGGCTAGGCAGATGATGATGACTTCGAAGACTCCGGGTAGCCGATGGTTGCGAGACGCACAGCACCGGTTGTTATGGTGTGTGTGGTGTAGTAGTGACACTTGGGGGAAGCCTATGTCCAGAAGTGGACGTCTTTAGTGTAGTAGTTTAGTGGACTGATATGATGATGATGATGACTTCGGAAACAGTGCGTATTTTTAATGCGTTAATAGATCATTTATATAAACTACTTCCGTTACTGAGTCATTGAGTGACTGACAGTCAACGCACAGCCGAAATCACTGGTCGTAGAAAGCTGAAATTTGGCAAGTAGCACTACGAGAGGATTTCCCGAAATTCTTACTGGAACAGGAAAATTAAGGATATGCGCGTCGCGGGCAAAAGCTGATAGAACATATTTCACGAAAAAAAAATCAATAAAATTGAAATCACTTATATATTGTAAAGTATCGAAAAGAGTAAGAGACTACGATTTTTTAACTTTTGATTTACAGGGTACAAAAAAAATCTATTTATTTAATGATCTTGCTATACCTACGTGAAATTTGCGCACTGTTTCAGAAGTAATCCAGTATACAAATAAAACAATATGTCATCTCGGCACAGTTGGCACCAAATGCATTTCTAAGTGACATAAAGTAACCACTTGAGAGCACTAATGACTTCTCAGTAATATTTAAGACGTCCCCTCCCTATGCTCATTGTCTATGACATCTTGTAACACGTAATCTCGAGATTCAAATCAATTTCATTTCATTAAAATTTCGACTTCACCAGTGCAAGCCCGCATGGTTTGGAATACTTTCATTACCTACACCAATTGAATGAGTTTTTTGACCTCAATTCACAAAAGGGATGAAGTTTTAATCGTGTCAATCGAGATCAAACATCGATTACGATTTATCGATTCGATATTGTTATTGGAAGAATGGGTGGTTGTCATTGCTTGTTGTGAGGAACGAAAAAAATATTTTGTGTTGGGTCGTTAAAATTAAACTGTCAATTTTTAACAACAGAAGAAACTGGCCACTTCCAACTTTATAGTATTTATTGACTGCTTATAGAGCGAATATTCTAAAGAGTTTTATAAATAGTAATTCCAAGACTACTTTTGATAATACACAATAAATTATCTTCCGGTATTTCACCGTTTCACTTGGTCCTTAGTCCTCAACATCCCATCCAATACACGAGTAGGTAGGTACTTAAAACTAATTTATTACACACTGAACCAGATATAATTTCAAGTGTCTCTAAAGTCAAGTAGCCAATCTTTCACAGTGAACCATTTCTTTTGTACTTAAAACATAGCCGGGTGGGCTAAAATAACAACAGAAAAACGTCATCATTACGCTACGTGAGAATTGTTTACACATTTACAATAATTTTCGAGGTTAGAAATGGCGGGCATTCTTTCGTTCTATTTTGACGCCATCTTGGGGTTATTGACCTGGGTTCGCGCGTCCCGTTCACGGGGAACGCTACTCAAACGAGTTGGTTGCATTTTGCATTCGGTTTAGTTATGTTTAAATGGTGCAATCGTAGCATGCTTTGTGAATGTTCTTTGTTTAGTTTTTTTTTGTTTTGGTGAGTTCCAGATCGAACTTTTATAGAAAAACAATTAGTGAATCATTTATTATTTAGTCCCTCTTTATTAGAAATATTAATGCAATAGAAGGATTTAGATTTCAGATTTTCAGACAATCAGTATTATCCTGCAAAAAGATTACTGATGCCTAAGATTTTTTAGGATTCAACCATTTTAATATCCAACTTGCCGTGCACTTTTTCTACTCATAAAAATACTTCAGTTAGTCACTAGTATAGTATACATGAGTGTTCTAGTTTATAAAGTACGGTCAAAAGAAAACGAATGTTTTTCTTGCATGCCAGACAGCTTGGCAGTAATAAGTGTCTCGCCCCACGCAAATCATAAAGTTTATTCTACTAATGGAACAATGTGATTAGAATAGTGTTGCATGCGATGAAGAAGTATGCAGTTTAGTTACTTAAAATGTATAAAAGGGAAACTGACTGACTAACATACTAATATATAAATTAAATTAATATTATATAAAATAAATATTCCTCTTTTTTTTCTTTTTGTTTAATTGAGCACTGAAGGGATTTTCGGAAATTCAACGTAGTGGGAAAATGGATTGTACTAAATTTGCGCGGGCGAAGTGCTATTCGTAAAATGATTAGTTAAAATACAGAACTGTGTTATTTATTAGTCTCCTGCCGGAAAGTGTGTTTCCTGATAGCTGTAAGCTGAGGGTCTTTTGGCCAAGACTGAAAAAAGAGTGGCAAGTTCTTTTTAACCGACTTTAGGAGGAGGTTCTAAATTCGACTTTTTTTTATAATAGGGTTGGACTTACGTAATTGCATTTTTAAAACTTTTTGTTGCCTATAGAAAAACGTTTCTGTCTGTGAAGTCCTCAAGTTACTATCAGACATCTCCATGTCTGATAGTAATATTATAATATTTTTTTTATACAAGCTCAGCAGCAATGATTTGATGGCAATAGAGTTACTTAACATAGACTGTACTGGCTCAACTCTGGCCACACGGTTCAGCTAAATGTCATCCTTTCCGGAAATACTGGCATACATTCCGAGGCATCTGAGATTACACTAGCTTCACCCCGTGGCTTTGCTCCAGAGGCCTATCCTACAGGAACATTGCATTTTGGGCTTAAGTATGTGACACTGAGCGAAATTGTTGTTTTCTATAAGTGATTTTTTTTTCCGTAAACGGTTCACTGCTTCCGAAGATTAACCTTCCACAAAAGAACAAACAAATCAATCTCTTAATGATATCCATAAGTTTAAATTAAACAATTTCAGTCGTTAAATATTTATTAGTCCTTGATAGCATTATTTCAGTGGTAGCAAATACATCTGCCAATAACAGAAACGAAACATCAGAATTAAATGTCTTTACCGCAACCTTGACTCTTAAACGAACTCTTTATTACCGAATTTATAGCCTGAAGCCTAAACTAGCCAAAAAAACGGCCAAGTGCGAGGAGGGTTCCGTACCATTATTTATAAAAGCGGCAAAAACATCATCTCTATTGTATAGGAGCCCCCTTAAATATTTATTTTATATTTAGCGGTAACAGAAATATATCATCTGTGAAAATTTCAACTGTCTAACTATCACGGTTCATGAGATACAACCTGGTGACATACGGACAGAAAGACAGACGGACGGAGAGCGGAGTCTTTTGTAATAGGGTCCCGTTTTACCCTTTGGTTACGGAACCCTAAAAAACGTTAGCTGAACTACCAGACTATGAAATTAGCGTCCTTAAAAAAGTTTAGTAACACATCTGCAATACATTTGTTGGCAAAAGAACAGTATTATCTCTTATTACGCAATTTTATTAGGAGTGAAACCAACATGTGATTTTAACGCTGTGCGGTTGGTATAGACCTCCACGTTACTTCCTGTATGAGTTGAAAGATGTGTCTTATGTCTGTGAGATGGCTAAAACGTTGTATGGTGGTATAACGTGATTTGCAGACGAACAATGCCGTCAATATGTTATAATTGTCACGGGAAAATTGCAGGCTGCGTAAGATTGTAATAAATCCTGATTAGATTATTATTTCTCGATATATTATGAAAAAATCTGTAAACAATAAATCCCATCCAAATTCAAGAGTTTCCAATAGATCCGTGTTTTATTTAGAAAAAATATTAAAAATCTCACGCGATATTTTACAATCTTACGGCGTTTGCCATTTTCCGGTTTTGCGGTCTCTGTATCGGCTGAAAAATCTTCTCCCAGCTCACATAAAGGCAATGCTAGTACAGTCCCTAATTTTCCCCATTGACTATGATGATGTGTGCTACTATGACCTGAATGCAGATCTCCTCAATGAACTTGACCGCCTTCTAAATAACTGCATTCGATTTGTCTTCAATCTCCGTAAGTATGATCATGTATCCGCGCATCGCTCACTATTAAAATGGTTACCCATTCGTCAGCGGAGAGCGCTGAGGGCCTTAACTAGTCTGTTTTCTTTTCTTAATAATCCTTCGTCTCCCTCTTATGTAACTTCACAAATTCAATTCATTTGTTCTGCCCACAGTAAAAATCTTCGCTCTACCAATAATCGCCTTCTACGATGTCCCTCTCACCGCTCTGGGTTTATCCGCTCCTCTTTCTTTATTCAAGCAATTTTCCTTTGGAATGCGCTCCCTCTGAACATCAGGACGGCAACAAGTCGGTTGTCCTTTAAGGTGAAGGCACGTGAGCACATTCGCAAGAAGTTGGTAGAATCATCACAGCATTAATTCGTTGGATTCGTTTTTTCTTAATAACTTTGTTTAAGTGTATGTATGTATCTATGTATTTATAATTTTATTTTATTTTTCTTCTCTCTATTTTTAGTTTTTCTTTAAGTTGCACCTGCAATGTTGTCTCTGCACCACCCTAAGGTCGACTGGTAGAAAATGCCTAAGGCATTAAGTCCGCCTTTGTAAAGTGATTTTACTTGTGCATAAAGTTTTAATAAATAAATAAATAACTATAATAATTAAATAATTTATTTTCAAGAAATATGGTATTTAAACATCAGTTACTTAACTTTTTATTCATATGTAACCTAATTTCGTACATACATTATGTACAAAAACGAAAAGCACCCAATTTGGTTTCATCCATGTTTTAATATATGATGAATTTGATTGAACATTTCTATTTGTGAGAAGGCTCGTGATGTGGGCTAGGGCGATTCTATGGCGGTTATAGGCATGCATAGTAAAAGTATGTTTCATACTATTCTTTTATTTATTTATTTAAACTTAATGTACAATAGTGGTACATGGGCGGACTTAATGCATCAAGGCATTCTCTACCAGTCAACCTTTGGGTTATAAAGACTATACAGATAATATGTATATATAATACTAATAAAATACATATATATGCTAAATAATAAACTAAGAAATATGATATATAATAATCATACCGATTAAGAGAATTCATAGTAATCATGACGAAGAACGACTAAGAATGACAAGCTTTTAAGTAGTGTTTTCGGATTTTACGCTTAAAGGAAAATTTAGACTCCGCCTTCTTGATGTCAAGGGGAAGCATATTCCAGAGTTTAATTGTAGAAATAGCGTAGGAACGGGCGCCGTCAGTGGAGACTGGTCATCCCTTAGTTGCCACTGGCTCATTTTAATATTTGATACTGTAAATTGTCTTTTCTTTCTTTACATTTTTCTCATATATAGAAGCAACGAGGATGTAAACAGGATTTTTGTAAACCAAAAATGTTTTAAAAGAGTGTCCGTGGAGTTTCTTGCACGTTCTACTCCATAGAGATCTACGCTTTGGGACGTGCAAATAGCTTCATGTTTTTGACGGACTGGCTTTGAATATTCAAAAGTTCCTGTTAATGGTTTAATTGAAATAAATGCTTTGACTTAGACTTGAGCGCTTTCCACGACAAAGGGTCTGCTTCTAGTCTAACCAGATTCAGCAGAATATTAGTTTTTCACATAACCAATCCAGTTACTAGATTAGGCGATACTCATTGGTGAAATGTTTTGTCCGACTTTCGTGCTTCTAACCATCAAAGATCTAGAAATTACAGTCGTGTCCAACGGCTTGGCGTGCTGTCCGAGGCATGGTGGTGACGATATTTGTAATGATGGTTTTACTCCACAACAATAGCATAACTTCTAAACATCTCTCCGTGGTCTTAACACAAAATAATGCGATAGCAGTAGTACCAATTGCAGAGGTTATTTGCCCTTTGCAAAGCAATCATTCTTCCAAGCAGTGTCAGTACAAGACGCAATATTATGTCAAAACTTGACGCTGTAACCGCAACCAACGTCAAAGTATGATTAACTATGCACCACAGCTTCCAGTCTAACCAGAAGTGGTCGAGTACCAGTATTCTACTCAAGCAACTGTGACCGCAATCCAATTAGTTGGTATACTGATATCTTGAGGTTTATACTGTGTTATGTTATTATGTATCCTTACTACTTATATAATGTATGGATGTATGTTTGTTACTCTTTCACGCAAAAACGACTCAACGGATTTGGATGAAATTTAGCACACATATAGTTTATGACCTGAATTAACACATAAGATACCTACTTATGATATTTTTATCCCGGGAATATGTTTCCTTGGGATAATTATCTACATTCATGCGAGTGGAGCCGCGGGCGGCAGCTAGTACTATTATAAATGCGAAAGTTTGGATGGATGGGTGTCTGTTTGTTACTCAAACGCGGCAGAACGGCTGGACGGATCTGGATGAAATTTGGCACAGAGATAGATTATAATCTGGAACAGCACATAGACTAGGCTTTTTTTTATCCCGGGAGTATGTTCCCTTGGGGAATAATTTCCGACATTCACGCGGGCGAAGCCGCTGACAGAAGCCAGTGTTATAATGTTCAAATTATAACACTCTTATTAATTGACATTGAAATGTGATAGCTATCTAAGTGAATAACTTTCAACTATTTGTCACAGCGTCAAAAATACAGTAACCAAATACCGCTTCTGTTTTGATCTGTTTCGCTTTCAACTGTTTTATTTTTTGTAACTGAAACGAGGTAACAAATAACAAAACAAAACTACAGTCTCATTGTTTTTTTATAATCCCGAAAAGCTTGTACCTTGTTCGAGTTACGGCTTTATAATCCTTACGTGACTTGTGCTGTCTCTTTCGCTCTTAAAGGAATTGTGGACGTAAGAAAAGGATGGAGGTTCGGTATTATAAACTCGAGACAAACTGTAGTGTTCATTCACATAGAGTCACTGCACCGCATTCTGCAATAGTGCTGTTACCACTATCGATATTTTGCTGTGTTTCGTTTTAAATATCCTACAAAGGACCAGATCAGTAAGGTATCTATATGATTTGCACTCGTGCGAAACCGGGGGAGTTGCTTGTTATCTATAATCAAAATTAGAACAAATCCAGAAGAAGTCGTAAAGTCAGATTAGATTCATTTTGATGCTCACCCTAAGTCAGCACTGGGTGGAATCTACCCATGGTTGCTGATGGTAGCAGCTACATCGCAGTAGCCGAGGATTAAGCTTAATGATGATTAATCAGGACGCCTATATCTAGTGGACTTGAACAGGCTGTTGATGACCATGATTCGTCAACATAAATATCAAACTCAGCCCAGAGACGTTAATTGCTGGATATTGCCTTCCCCTTAAAACCTGTCACCGTGTCGCAATCACCGTGGCAGCCTTGAGGCCTCGCTAGGACCAGAGAGGGTTGCGGAATTTGTTCGAAAGAGTCACCGCGGCCCTGGAACGTAAAGGCTTTAGAAGGAACACGGATGGGTTTTAGTCAGTAAGAGTCTGACACGCCCTTTTGCTCCACTCAGAGCGGAAGAAGTCATTTGATGATTACCCATCGTTAAAAAAAAATAGCCTTGAGGTCTGCCAATGCTGTATCCTCCGGTAAGCGGATGTCAATCCAGAACCTTTGTATCCCATCGACCACCTGTTCCACCATGATTATCATCTATCATTCTAAAACATCCATCACAAATCTTTCATATCTCATCAAAAATGGCGCAGATCAACGATAATCCGCAAATGAACTTGGCATCTCTATTAATCGAGTAGTTAGGAAGTCCGTTCCGTTAATCGCAGATTGAATATTCAATTGGTTAAGACCTGTTGTGTTGTAAGCAGTGTCCGTCACGACTTGCGACTCCGAAGGGACTTATACCTATTACAGTACAAGTGTACTATGTGGCAATGATGTTCAAAAGGAAAATAGTGTTAAAATGTCACTAATTTGGCGAAAATGTCAAAGTGACATTTGATGTCTGAATCATCCTCGCAATGAGAAGTAAAAATGAAATGGTTGGTTTTTCAGAGAAAGATATAAATAATTAATGTCAAGAAAATGTCACAGCGTTTGTGAGTTGTTAAAAAAGTAAAAGATTATACGACTTTGCCCGCGTGAAAGTCGGATATTATTCCAAGGGAACGGGCAGAGTTACTTTTGCATTTTTTATATGAATATCGATGAAAATAATCCTGATTGCTAAGTTAACTAAGCTTTTTTTGAAGTGAAATTTAAAAATATAATTCTTCTTTCTGGTCTTTTTGATTGCGTTGATACGAAAGAGCCAATGGATGATTCTTACTAAGTAGTAAAGAAACATATTTGTAACTAAGAAATTAATTAATTATTCAAGACCAAAAAGTTATGAGGCAACACAGAGACATATCTTTCCCTAAATTAAGGTAGTAGAAACAAAATCACCTCAGCTTAACCATCCACAGTCGATAACACGCCATCGATAGCCCAAACTATCGACACATCTCCCCATCCCTACCTCTCCGGGATAGCGAACCGGTTACCCGGTTCAATTGGCACACAATCCTTGTTTTTGCCTACACCCTGTATCACGAGAAGTTCTGTAACATACGTATATGGCGAATATATTTCATTCATAGATCCTTTGATTAGATGAATGAGTTACATAGTGGCCTGGTTTTGTTTTTAAATTCTTTGCTGATAATTTTTTTTTAATGAAGAATCGTACAGATTTTGTCCACCGTACCGTCTGTTACTGGTTAAAGATATACTCACGTTTAATATTAAACAGGCATGGTTTAGAGGATGAGAGATCTTGTCGAAATAGGCTTTTTTAATTTAATTATCAGGCCTGTTGAACAGTGATGGATGAATTTAATCTCTACCATGAGCTTTCTTTGACGGGTCAACCTTTGAAGCAAGATTTGTCTAGAGCCCTGGTCTTATCTAGGTTCGTTATCGTACTTTTCATGAGGTCCCCACTATTGATTCTGGGGGACTACTCTCTAAGCCCGAAGTCCCTAGTTTCGGGACTATAGTATGCGCCAGATAAATGTGGATAAAGTATATTGACCTTTCCCTAATAACTGTTCATAGGTACCTGAACAATTAAATATGAATCGTTTTTCATTATTAGACAATGTTAAGGATCACGAGAGATGATGATTCGGGACAGCTTTGTGTCATTAATTCCGTTTTTCAAATTAAAAATGTCAATAATTGTAGGTGGGTCAATGACCGTTATTCCACGATTATCTGGCGCCTACTATAGTTGCGGGCGTATTCTACTCCATGTCACCTACGGACTAACGATTAGTTCCGAACCCGAACTAAGAATGAATGACAACACGATTTTACTGTAACTGTCAAATCGTGTTGTCATTAATTCTTAGTGGTTAGGTGACACGGACTAGAATACGCCCGCAACTAAGCCCGAAACTACGGACTTCGGGCTAAGAGTGTAGTAGCCCCCTGGTTTTTGGGAGTCCCAATGGTCGGAAATAGAGTGGTGCGCTTGTCACAAAAAAAAAACTTACAGCCAAAATATTTTAGAAGTCTATTCATATGCTAAGAGAATCCTTTCAAAGGCTATGTCTGGAGTCTAATAAAACCTTCCATTTTAGGAACCGACTGGTTATAAGCCCACGCAGGGATTCTATTGTAGTTCATAGATCCAGATTTTAAGCCACATCCAGTTTTGTACTGGTTTATTCCTAGATAATATAAACGTTATTTTACTCCTGTTTTCAACAAAAGGATAAGGCTATCCAACAATGGGTATGAAATGCCAATGGCCAGGAAACACAGGCCAACCCCTGTTAAGGAGAAGCTCCTAAGATCCTTTGTCAGCGATAGCAATTGTTGAAACCTCAAAATGTAAGGAATAGGGTATGACCAAAATAATCCAATTAGTCCGTCAGATAAATTTCCAAAAATACACACGCAATTTTTTTTTTACACGTAAACAAAAAATAAAGACGATACAGTACATTAAACACTCGTGTGACGTCACATTTCGGTACACTTTTATCGGAAAGTGATGTCACAAGCCCCACTCCTGATCTATGATGCGCTTTGTCTTCGTCAATTTTTATTGATTTGATAAAACAAAAAGCACCCGTCTTATATTTTCCGATATTAGTCTGACGGACTAAATAGAAAAATATTTTTTTATTCAGAAATCATCCCTATTGACAAGCGCTACCCAAAAAAACGTGGTCGCTTGCATTTTGACATTTCGACAATCGCCATCAGAAAGCCTCAGTTGCAATTTGTCAAAGTATAGAGAAATTATAGTTGCTTTTGACAGATTGCGACTGAGATGCGAATGCTAACTTTGCTTCAAAGTTTTCAGAATTGGCCCTCTGTTTTTCAGCTTACACTTTAAAATAATGCGTACCTGTAGCGGTCGGCATCAATGCCACCACATGAAAAACTAAGAAGTGAAATTTGTAAAGCAACAAAAAGAACCGCAACGTCATCTATCCTGTCAGCTGTCACCAACGAAATCCTGCATCGCGCAAGCAAAGTTCTCCGTGCGATTTGAACATATACAACAGTCCGAATATCAACTATCGGGCAGTTGCCTACCAGAGAACAACCGTCTGGTCGGGGGATCCTCTCATTTCAGTGGAAATGTGCGAGACTTTAATCTCTGTTCCGCATACCTCCATATACCTATGAAATGTGTTTGCCTTCAGTTCGGGTTTACCCAATATTTTGACGGCATGGCATCCGGCTGGGTTCTTTGTAACGAGTCTGGGGAATAACCGAAACGCCTTAACTTCCTAAAACTCACTTACATACGCGGG
This sequence comes from Mamestra configurata, assembly GCA_002192655.3. Taxonomy (NCBI): domain Eukaryota; kingdom Metazoa; phylum Arthropoda; class Insecta; order Lepidoptera; family Noctuidae; genus Mamestra; species Mamestra configurata. The sequence goes on along the minus strand of NDFZ01005399.1, from coordinate 176,823 downwards.
TCACTTGGCGCGATAATCATACGTCTTTTGTTTTTTTTGTAAACATCACTTCAAAATTGAGTGACGCGCTACCATGCTGCTACCTAAATGTTGGCTTGTCATTGTAACAGCTTGGGGTTGTACATAGGTAAGGTAAGTACTTATTTTTTCCGTGTTCCTTCTAAAGCGGTGACTCTTTCGAACAAATTCCGCAACCCTGGCAGGCTCTGGCCCTAGCAGGCCCCGTCTTCTATGCTGACATCTCTTTGAGGCGCGCGTGAAACACAACGCGGGACTAACATTCAGATACTGAATTGAGAATTTTCAGTCTAGAACGGGCAAAGTTTGTTTTTTTTTTTATTTGTTTTTAATAACTCAGTTTCAAATTCTCCGAAGATAATTTTTTTGGTAAATTTAGAAAAACTGGAAACTAAAGCATTAATTGTCACTGAAGCATACCTTCTATCATGCGTCAACATGTCTACCAGATTCCACCACACTTCAAAACCACTTAAAATGCTACTCAAACCTTGAAAAGTTAAAATAAATCCCCCTTTTCTCGGCAGCTCACGATTCCTGATAAGTAGCCCGTATCGTTGTCGACAATAATAAGCTTTTCTTATGAGCACTATGACTCAACAACTCAACACTTAGGTACTTGATAAGGTTGCCACTCAAAGTGGGTCACACTTTAATTTGAATGAACGATTTTCTGTTATGCATTGCATTGAGCTGTTGGTCGATCGAACTTTTTTGTATTTATTCAATAGCAAGACTTTTACGGGATTTTTGTTCGTCGTTTCGCCTTTAGTTCGACTTTCAAGATTATCAAAAAATGTAACTTGGTTTTTACATTAGGATTTCGCAGTAGCATCCCGGAGTTTGAAACTTGGTGGTGTGCCATCACCGTGCCAAAGAAAATTTAAAAAAAAATTAGAGAAGTGAGAAATGTACCTATCCAATATAGGTACAATTCTCACATACTGCACTATAACATCTCCTGCATATTTGGTAAATTTGTTGAGATTGGCCACCGTGGCTTACACTCGGTTAGAAGAATTATGTGTTTATTTTAATAAGATTCTCACTTTAATTATGTATTTATTTTAGTAAAATTCTTACTTTAAACACTACCATTATCACTTGTAGGTACTCCTTACTTTCTCAGAATTGTATCATTAAAAATACTGTTGTAAAATTAATAAAAATCCACATCCATAAAAACGTGATGCCAAGATTCCTCTTATTAACATCATAAAAGTTTGTCGAGAGGCCCAAAAAACTGCACTTTATCTTAAAGAAACCTTATCTTGATGTAATGACCATAAAATCCTCACGATTTTATGAAACGTACACAATCCTTAAGTCAACATAGTTGAGATATCACTGTGGAAAAAATGTTACAAAACTTTTTCTTTGGTGTCGAGTATACTTGGATGAAGGAAAGGTTTAGCTCTGCTACGGATATGTCCCAGGAAAATAGCAAACTTCGTAAGATTATAAAATAACTTGAGAGATTGTAAACTCTCGATAAATTGTCAACTGAACATTTGGAATACTTTTTAACGCATCAAAATTTGATAGTCTATAATCTCTCGAAGTCATTACGAGAAATTGTGGACTGACATAAACTGGCGACCTACCAGCTCTCTGGTCTACAATTTATCTGTTTTGATGCGATAGTTTAATAGGAAACTTGAACCCTCATTGGTGTTTGTTTTCTCTGAAAATACCTTGTTTTTAGGTTTAAAAGTCATTCCGAGAAATTGTGGATTATAATAAAATGGTGACCAATCTGAGCAGAAGTCTACAATTTATTTGTTTTCGTGTACAAATAAATTGTAGACTTCTGCTCAGATTGGTCACCATTTTACTATAATCCACAATTTCTCGGAATGACTTCGAGAGATTATAGACTATCAAATTTTGATGCGTAAAAAAGCATTCCAAATGTTCAGTTGACAATTTATCGAGAGTTTACAATCTCTCAAGTTATTTTATAATCTTACGGAGTTTGCTATTTTCCGGTGACAGATACACAAATTATTATATTCATCATCATCATATCATCGTACCAGCCGAAAGACGTCCACTGCTGGACATAGACCTTTCCCAAGGGAGGGGGGGGGGGTTGCCATAATCACCACGCTCGGCAGGCGGGTTGGTGATCGCAGTATAGCTGTTGCAATGCATATAGAATGCTCCTGCCTATACTCTGGTGAGTCCCTCAGTCGCCTCTTACGACACCCACGGGAAGTGATGGAAAATACTTTTATGATAGTTTTATTGAAGAGAAATCTGCGGTGATAATAAACATATGAATGTTTGTTTACAAAGTCACAGGTTGCCCAAACGTCAAAGAGCCTCTTTGAGTCATGATGATATATATATCCTGGGACAACTCACACACGGTCATCCGATCCCAAACTAGGCAGAGCCTGTACTATGGCAACCAGACAACTGATAAACATACTTATATATTTCTAAATACATACATATTATAGACAAATTACACCCAGACACAGAACAAATGATCATGCTCATCACACAAAGATTTGTCCTGGGTGGGAATCGAACCCACGACCTCCGGTTAAGCAGTCAGGGTCACTAACCACTCGACCAACAGGCCAGTCAGGTACTTGAGCACAACAACCTTACTGATCTTGGGCTTTGCTGCTACATGCACGAGTTACTCTTGTGTACTTTGTATAAGTTGACGGAAGTCAACATTTTATTATTCTTTATTGATAGCATTAGACCACTATCTCAGCTGATGTAAAACGATGATGTGGTCGACGATGGAGCACGATTGCCTAGAAGAAACCTGCTCACTCCTGAAGATCACCGGTCACGAAACATCACAATGTTGTTAAATGATAAATGATATTTATTTTGTAAGTAGGTTAAACATAACACTTTACACGTCAATATTTTTGGGTAATTTTAAACTAGATGAGGCCGGTGTTTCCTAGCTGACTACAAAGTCCATACAATCGTACTGGTCAAACATATGAGAACCATGTAGGTTAATGTCTGAAGTGGTCTTTTCTTTCTATCATGAAGCTCAGTATAAGTTAAGCTTCTTCAAGTTCTAAATTGAGCTACACAATAACTGAAAGATGCCTGCACTATCTGGATAGATCCACTCAAATCTGTGTGGCACTTTCCTCATAAACCACCTCAAATACTTAGATAACTTTCATGGTTCTCATATGATTAGTCGAGTAGGGATTGCATGGACGTTAAAATATACTTTGAGTTTGTTTCGGTGTTTCTTCTTAGTGTAGTCAGCTAGGAAACACCGGCCTCATCATATCGGCCAATTGCCGTCCACTGCTGAACGTAAGCTTCTCCCAAAGATCACCAACCATCCCGGTTTTGAGCGGTCCGCATCCATTCGCTACCAGCCTTCTTCAAATCATCGATCCATCGTGCCGCAGGGCGTCCCACACTACGTTTGCCCATACGCGGTCTCCACTCTAACTCCTGTCTGCTCCATCGACCGTCTGTCCGTCTACAGAAATGGCCGGCCCACTTCCACTTCAGCATGCTCATTCTACGCGCAATGTCGGTGACTTTAGTTCTCTGGCGAATGACACCGGCCTCATCTAGTATTAAATATTAAAGAAAAATAGATTGACGTGTAAAAGTGTAATCCAATCTTTTTCCAAAATAAATGTGACTTAAAGACTCCCGTTGTAGCTGTCAGCAAAGCCGGCAGGGAGGTCCACTCTTTTGTGAAAGTATCCGAAAATGTTTTGTGCGTATGAGTGCCATATTCACCATGTACCGATGATCACAACACTGCGAAAAAGAATTCCATGTCCTGACAAATCTTCGTTCTCTGTGTACCCGCTAAATACCGAGCCGTTCTCAAACGTGTAACAACTCCGCTTTCCGAAGCACTTAACCCGATTCTCGAAATACCAACTTATTGAATTTTCATTGCCCATTAGTTTTAATTTCACCGTTTACTGTTTACTGAATGAAATTCATTTTGTACTTTCAAATTTTTTACGAGACAATAAATGGTTGGCCAGCTTTCTTGTATTTTATATTCGCTGCATTTATGGGTTATATTCTTCTACAAGGTATCTTTATAAATACATTCTTACAGACAAATGTATATCAATTCGATTTGTCCACCCTGATACTATAATCCTGCTTCTACCGGTATAGTTCTTTCCCCGTAACCTACCCCACCTACATCTTCCTTATCATCTGTAGGTTAGACTATTACAAGCAATGATTTAAAACTAAAGATGTGCTGCCCGCACTCTGAAGTGACAAATTAACTTTAAATTCACTCATTATAAAAGACAACTTCACTACTGATTACTTTAATCCCACTTGAAGATCGCTACCGAATTATTCGCTTGTATTGCAAATCCAATACTGACTCGGTCGCGGGCTTTGCGGTCCTTATATAGGTCAGTTAATTCCAGAACCTTCTACTGTAGAAGCATCTAGAAAGTACTTGTAAATACCGATGCCGACTGACCAGGTATCGAGAACTGTAAAATGTTCTAGCTTTGAAACGTCTAGAAGGAACTTGACTCAAATAGTTCTGCTTCTCCATACTAGATGGCGCTAGTAGTAATTAATTTCGTTATGCACCCGGCATTAATTCTGGCGCGAAACTATGAGAAGAAGGTTACTACCACAACCCTCCCTGCACGTGTATTATACGTAGCTATCTCGCCGTCTGCCAGGGTTGCGGAATTTGTTCGAAAGAGTCACCGCGGCCCTGGAACGCAAAGGGCTTTAGAAGGAACACGGATGGGTTTTAGTCAGTAAGAGTCTGACAGCCTTCCGCTCCACCCAGAGCGGAGAAAAAAAAAAATATCTCGCCGTGCATGACGCGTCAATATATGATACGTCATACGTCAAGTTATAAAATAAAGTCAAAATTGAAATTTCCCACAAGGAATGCATCAAACTGAGAGCTGCAATTGTTCTTTACAACTAGGTTAACCAAATGCTATAAATAGAAACTATAAACGCTTCTATTGCTCCTTAAAATATCATAAAACATGAATACTTCAGTATAACCTAGTTTTCAGACTATATCTTCAAGTAATGGGTAGTTCTCGTTGTCCGGTGAGGAATGGACTTCACTTATCCTTACTATATTTGTTTGTAACACTTTTACGTCTAAATCGCTGTAGATGGGACTCTGAAGACCGTTATAGGCTATTTTATCTCGATCGAAGACGCGTGTAGAAGCTAGTTGGTTCTAAACCAATGTGTTTGTAACTATTTCTATTAGTGTGTCCACTTTTTTGTTAGTATGTCCACTACATCTATTAGTGTGTCCACTTTTTATTAGTTTGTCCAGTACATCTATTAGTGTGTCCATTTTTTATATTAAAATGTGCTAATATCTTCTGGAATTATTTTCACTAATGTCGTCTATTGTTCCTGTCATTAGCCAAGAATTTGACAAAGTAAATCCTGCTTTGAAAACTCTAAAACTACAAAGAAGACACACTTCGAATAGGTTAGAACTACTCTACATAACAACAACATGACAGTACATATTACTATAATTATAGTTTAGTATCGTACGCATTGGAGTGCATGTCACTACAGATCCTAACAGATTTGATGTTATGACAATGAATTGTTACTTGCTGGTGCTTCCCACTTGGGACTTGGGTGTTACACCCTATTCTTGTGCAGATTTTGCGAGTGAAAAAATAAAAACAAATGATATTCGTCTTTGTTCTCGATGTTCTTTTTTTTCTGATATATTTCGAATTGTAGATTTATTAGTGACTAGCTTCTGCCAGCGGTTTCGTCCGCAAATAGTCCGGAAAATAATAACATTCGAAGATTCTCCCGGGACAAAAAGTCCTCTGTCTTAAGAGAACTTTTTTGTATGTCCCATTTACTGGAGTGTCCCAAACATACATACACCTGCAGCGTACATGACAATAAACGTGGCCTCCTATACTGGGCCCAAAAAATATGACCTGATCCCGGGAGAGTCTGTGTTAGCTAGTCAGCGATGTGGTTGCGAGGCTGATTGGCTCGGGTACACTGGACGTATATTTATGACTATATTTTATGTTTTATTTCCTTCATTGGCCAACCAACAATTGTTTACACTTGTATTTCAAGTAATTATCTTCTATAATCTAAGGTTAGTGTAACAATTTGACTGGCCTGTTGGTCGAGTGGTTAGTGACCCTGACTGCTAAACCGGAGGTCGTGGGTTCGATTCCCACCCAGAACAAATCTTTGTGTGATGAGCATGATCATTTGTTCTGTGTCTGGGTGTAATTTGTCTATAATATGTATGAATTTAGAAATATTTAAGTATGTTTATCAGTTGTCTGGTTGCCATAGCACAGGCTCTGCCTAGTTTGGGATCGTACTGACCGTGTGTGAGTTGTCCCAAGATATTAATTTCTTACAGGGTAGCACCGCATGCCCCATCAACATATTAGATGTGCCACAAGCACTGCACTGTAAAATTAATGTCTAATTAGCTAAAATTAAACATTACGTGATGGATATAATCCACTAATTAACATAAACAATATAAGTAAAATTTAAAAGTAAAACAGAAAAACAACAAAACTAAAAAATAAAATGAAGTAATAAAATTTAAAATTAAACATTACACATAGTTGTTTTATGAAGAAGGTATGATGTCAAACACAATTTATAACGAAACCGACAATTTATATGGCAGACCAGGAACTGAATAGATTTATATGTATCGATCTTGGTAACAAAACAAATAAAATGTCTGATTTATTAGTCATCAAATAGTAAATAATTTAAAGTCATCTATTTCCAATGCAGTTCACAGAACCTATGGGGCTTCATGAGCAGCATACCGAAGATATGACACATAGGTTTGAGTCATGAGATCAATGATGAGCAGATTAAATTACGACACGTCAGTGGAGAATTACTTTAATTGTTTTTTTTAGAGGTAATGACGATGTTGTACCTACCTCTATAAAGCCTACCTCTGCATGCCAGCATTAACTTGAAAGTCACATTTGCATTAGGTAAGACGAAAGATGCTGGGCGTCTAAAATTCAAAATGAAAGTTTTCCCAAGGAGGTTTGGACTATACCAGGAGATCAGAACCATGGAAGTCTTAAAAAAATACTTAACAATAAGGCCCTACTCTCGACTTACAATTTCTTTTTAAATATAATATTATGCTGATTTATTTTCGTAGACTTCTAGGTAAACCTACAATATTTTAGTATGACTACACTGTTGGTGCAGTGGTTGAGTAATTGACTGCTGCGCTGCGTGTCGCGGGTTCGATCCCTGCACAGAACAAATATTTGTATGGCCTACGGATAGTTGTTCCGGGTCTGGCTGTTTGTGTCTGTGAGATTATGTTTGTAAACGCACCCACGATGCAGGAGAAATTCCTAGTGTAGGGCAACGTATTTTTTAAAGAAAAAAAAATTGAAAAAAAAAGTATAACATTCTGAACCTTATCCAGATTACGTAAAAACCTCCACTAATTAATAAGTTGACTGCCTCTAGTTAATATTATCATTGCTGATGCACATTTTAATGGCAGGTTCTAAGAGGAGCAAACCACATAAATGACGCATGCATTTGACTCACGAGATGATGGAACTCAATTGAAAAACTGAACCAACCGCTTTTGACGGACTGACTCGCCGATGACTTGGTGTGGGGTACAAGTTTTGAGGTCCAAGCGTGTTGGATGAATATTTTAACACAAACTTTGAAATTGTATTAATTATTGCATATTAATACAATTTAAAGATACTATTATACAAGCTAGTAGAAAATATACAAGCGGAGGAAAAGGGGAGGGGAAGAACTCACAGGGCATCGAAAAATTCGTCCACATCGCTGTCAACGGGAAAAGTGCTCAGAACACTGGCCTCATTGCCACGTTGAATGACAATGCTGTTTCGTTGGTCAAAGAAAAGGTTCCTCTGGTCACGTGAAGAGTCGACTAAGCGTTTGTTGATTTCACGAAAAACTCGATGAGCACTCGGACTCCATGGCCCTAGTGTTTTAACCCCAAACGGCTCAAATCAGCACCTTTGAAGAGATTTATAAAGAGATTAATATTTTTTTTGGAAATTTGGTCATATTGCCACACATGGTGCGTGAAAAGGTATAACGTACTTATATATACGTTTCCAACTATATTGGCTATCGGCGGGTATATTGTAGGTGATTCAATCAGTAATTCAACGTGAAAACAGTTTCAATACAGGCGGTATTGAAACTAATGTCTCAATATTAATTCATAGTTTTGTGCAATTTTATTTTCAAATTTGACCTATTCAAGATCAGAAACATAGAACTACTGCATGTTACAATTTTCGGACCACTGTCGAAGAATTACCCCTCTTTTTAAGTTGTTTCTCTATGTCTTTCCTTCTCTGTTGTTAAACCTTTTGATAAAACAACTACAGAGCGACACCATAACTTCCAAGACCATAACTTTTGCTATTACGATTCTGCCCTGCTTATTTATATCAAAATACTAATTTACCGAACCGCTATAAGCTTATCAAATACACTCAAAGTGAACTCACTCACGCGTTACAATTCTAACTTAAATTGTTCAAATAAAAATGCATCGACACTTATAAATTACAGTTAGTACCCTTGAAGATAAGAGCCAAGGCAATGAGTTATACCCACAGCTGGGCAAAGGTTGCTCACAACTAGGTAATTGGTATAAATTGTGACAGTTGCTGAGACGCGTTAGGCAATTGTTTTATGTAAAACCGACAGTTAGCCGGTTCTTGTAATTGCTGATTTGCGTGATAAAGGATGGTGTGTCATTATGACTACTGAAAAAGGGTGTAGGAAGCTTTTAAATTTATCATGGTTAAGTAAGATTGATTGGACAATAAAACTAGTGGACTACTTTACTTTTAAAGGACAGAAATTGCAATCAATAAAGTTCGACTAGAAGACAAAACGCTTATTGGTACAGAAGTTACGTAATTTGCAATTTCTTAAATCCCAGGATACAATCGTCATGTTTATGATTCCGGGATTTTACAGGAGGTATTATCAACTCTATTTTACTTACTTCCACGAACATTAGGTAAATATAGTCTATTATTCCGATCTCTGCTTATGGCAGATGAAATACGGAGACCAAACCTGAAAACTGACAGTTTAGTTGGTCAGAATGAAACTGACTGCAACAGATAACGACATACTAGTAGATAGCATAACAAAAGTTTTCAAAGTAATTGATGATAATCACATGAGCATCAATTTTCAATCATATATCATGCATGATGAACTTTCAAGTGACTTTAATATTTCATCTCATATATTTCCTAATAGCCGTTGCCCGCGGCTTCGCACGCGTCAAATTTAATTTTCACAAAAAAAGTGGTCGCCAGGGCTCTGTACTAAAATTCATCCAAATCGGCTCAGCGATTTAGGCATAAAAGCGTAACAAATAAACGAATACACTTACATGTCAAACGAGTTTCAGTTAAGTGACTAATAATACAGACAATAAAGAAATCTAAATTTATTTCCTATTGTCTTACATTTTTGTGAAATCGTATAGTGATTTAATATAAAAACACATGTCTCGTTATGCGAGCAATAATTTATTCTAGACAAAACAAAGAATTATCGTTCGCGTGTCGCATTTGATATAATTATGTCAGACCAAATTTATTACTGTAGGAATATATCACGGATGAACATTTATTATTTCGTTGGTTATAAAATATATGAGACTGGATTTAAAATATATATGTTTGTAAGTAAGTTAAGTTGTAATAGATAAATTCTGACTTTGACTTGATTTGTTTCGTTTATCTAAGTGACGTCACAAACCGCACTCCTGAACTAAGATGCGTTTTATTATTATGCACAAAATACTTGTCTTAATTTTTTGGTAATCTAACTGATATACTAAAACAGAATTATTTTTTAACCCAGGAACCATCTCGAGAACCTTCGCCTTTTTAAATAAGTTAATAGACTTTGTTTTCAGAGAAGCTCGTGGCTTAAGAATAACCGCCGCACGGGTCGATCAAGATTAAGCAACGCTTGTAAAGGTCGGTCTGTGGATGAGTGACCATCTTAACATACCGAGTTTCCTCCGTGCCTCGGAAAGCACGTTAAGCCGTTGGTTCTGGCTGTCATTTGTAGATCTTTGGCAGTCGTTACGCATTGTCAGAAGTCAGTAAATCTGACTCCAGTCTTGCCAAGAACTACCGTGTTACCTGGGGTGGGTTGTGGAGGTCTGGTAGGCAGCCGCTCCACGTAAAATACTGGTATTTCACTGAATCTGGTTTGACTGGAAGCCAACCCCAATATAGTTGGGAAAAGGCTCGGCAGATGATGAGATTTTGTTTTCAAATAATACCTCATATTTTTTTTTCTTATCCTATTGTGTCCCACTGCTGGGCAAATGCCTCCCCATATCCTTCCAGACATTCTTTTCTTGCGCCACCTCGAACCAGTCTTCGCGGTGTGCATCCAAATCATCTCGCCACCGCTTTCTGGGCCGGCCTCGGCGACGCCGTCCATCCTCTGGCACCCATTGCGTGGAGACTTGCCCAGCGGTCACTATGCATGCGGTAGGTGTGACCCGCCCAGTCCCATATATATACCTCATATATTTCAACATAATTTGACAAAATCCTCTCCAATTATACCTATGAATTTCGCCACAAAGGCTCACTTAGCATATTTAGACGGACGCCCATAAATCTATGTCTATACGTTGAAGTTTCGTGACTATGCCTAACTTATCTAGATTGTTAGGGCTTTGTAATGCCTAGGCATGATTTGATGCCCACTTGATATTCATATTGTCTCCGACTCTGTCTAGTTTATGGTTATTGTCGATGCGAGACTTAGGCGACTTATTATGGAGCACTATTTTTGCAATGTTTTTTTTTAGGGACTGTTATACAATTGATTACGGAGGTCGCTTTGGTCCAATGGTTGCAAGCGTTACTCGTGGGTTCGGTTCTCGGTTCGGGCAGTGTTTTTGGTTTTTTCCATTTGATTTTTTCCCAGTAGAAGCCTGGAGTCGGGATATGTGCCTGGTTGATGGGACATAAATATAACTGTCAAAATGTGGAAGTTCTATCGTCGTACACCTCTGCCAAACCTCACGGAGAATGCAGGAGTGCTATTCCGCTCTAGTGCCAGCCAATATCTTAATTGATAGTTTCTACTGTAAAAACCTGATAATAACTTTCATTACCATTAGTTAATACAACCTGTAACAAAATAAACGCAATACCTCTTAAGGGGTCATTGTACTCATCATTATGAACAACTTTTAGTATGGGACAAACACTGAAATCGCGAAAAAGATCGACGATCGATGACACATACATTTATGTGCGCAAAGATCGACAAAATGTTCGGAACGGCTAATTTCTGTATTTTAATAATTTTACTTATGTGTATTTTTCCTTTGTTACAGGTAATTCACACAAATCATTAAAAACGAGAAGTAGCAAGGAGAAACATCATCGACAGCAAAAAAGGTTTTTAAAACAAACTAAAAACATGTTAAATCAACATAAAACTGTGCCTAAACTTCTCCGAAACGATTTCTCATCCAAACTTTCGTAGAGGAACCCCAAATACTATAGTTCATCTCACGCCGCCGACAGTTAAAAGTCGATTGGTTGTCTATGGTAAGATATACAATGTATACTTTGACCCAATCATCTTCTGATATCCCGCTGTGTCCCGCGAGATGACTTAGCTATACAGGACGTTTAAAAAGTGCGTGGTAATACTTTAAGGGTTACGTTCTGTACCAGTTGCCCTACTATGCGTGATGTAAAAGGGATAGTGTTATTCGCTATGTATAGCTCCGTCTCTTTCTTCGAGCGGAATCATGATCGTTTTAAGACTTCATAGGGCCCCTGATATAAAGTAAAGAAACAATAGAATAGAATAGGATACTCTTTATTATGTACACCATATAAGTTACAGAAAATAGATGAAGAAAATTATTACATATGGTGACAGAATGGGCGGCCTTTTCGCTAAAAGCGATGTTTTATTTAATATGGGTTTACTCTTGACTCTAGTCTAGGTCATAGATGACAGAGACAAAGTCGAAGATGGAGCGAGCTTACCCAGAAGAAGCCTGTTCACTCTAATTTTGAAGAGATTAGGGTTGTATGCGTTCTGAAACACAGACGCAGGCAGAGAGTTCCACTCCTTTGCTGTGCGCATTATAAAAGACGTTTGGAAACGTTCGTCGATTTTAAAGAGAGAAGGAAAGAGAGTACAGGCAGATAAAATAAATCGGCCATGCTCAAAAAACCCGACAGCATAAATATTCTAAGTTCCAAAAAGTCACTTTTCAAGCTGTTCCATGCAGTTGATAGCATTCATTTTAGTTCAATCACAGTTTTAATGCCACCAGACTGCTTGAAAACAATTTTTTTGCGCTCGTTTTTTGATTTTATATTTATGCTATTGCTTCCTTACCTACTGTATATAAATATTGTAATACCAGCGGACTCACGCTAGTGCTACTTATTAATATTATTATAAAATTAAACTATGTTTAAGATTTAAACTTCATAATATATTTGGCATCTGCCTTCAATGAACGTTGGTACCGGAGTCCCAAATAAAAACAAAACATATTTTTATTCTTATTACAAATTCTCTTTTACTTTTCGCCAGACGCTTCCAAAGGGCTACCTTGTCTGCCAGAGAACTGGAGCCAAGGATATCCTCCTCACAATAGGTATATTACTGTGGATGGACGTACAGGGAGAAGAAAGAAAAGAGGCCAAAGAAAAGATGGATGGATTGTGTTAGGAGTGATATGAAAGAAAAGGGAGTCAGAGATAGTGTGATGCCTGACAGGACAGAATGGAAGAAAAAAAGGTGTGGCGCCGATCCCAAGTTACTTGGGATAAGGGCAGGAAGATGAGGTTTCCTTACTGTATATCAGATACACAACGTCACCCTTGGATAAATTACCACGCAATTCTGAAACACCCTGTATATATTATTCCCTGATGCTATCCCACATTATTATACAGGCTGGTTATAGCGTGTGAATTAGATTATTATAAGTATAAAAAGTATCTACTTACTTAATAAAAATCTTATATTCGGACAAAGTTAGGAGTACAAGATAGTTTATTCCGAAATATACATGTGAGAACGTAAAAGACTATATAGATTTAATGTCAAAAATATGTATAAGTAATTTTACTGTGTCATGTATGTTTTTAAGTTATAACTTCCGGGTCAAAAATTCAATATCGTATTTATTTGACAAAATGGATACGCATATTTTTATGATGTGCCTATTCATGTTGCATTTTTATGAATAAAATCCATTACGTACCGAGACTCCACCGTGCCTCAGCACAATAATCCGTTGATTATGGCTGCCATTCGTACAACTTTGATAGTCGTTTCGGATAGTTAGAATCGAAGCCAGAAAATCTGACAACCGTCCGTGTAACCCAGTTACTGGGTCGTGGAGGTCAGCAGCCCTACTATGACGTGCTAATGCCATCCAATTCCGATGATGTAAACGGGATAGTGCTATTCGCTGTGTATCCGTCTACCTCTTAGAGCGGAATCATGATCGTTTTAAGACTTCATATTAGGCCCTCAGAAACTTACCCAGCTGCATCCGGTTAGACAGGAAGAGGCTACGCAGAATGAAATCGGTCACCAATTAGCATACATCACTATTTTTTTATTATTATTTAAAATGGGTTTGCTCTTGACTCTAGTCTAGGTCATAGATGACAGAGACAAAGTCGACGATGGAGCGAGCTTACCCAGAAGAAGCCTGTTCACTCTAATTTTGAAGAGATTGTGGTTGTATGCGTTCGGAAACACAGACGCAGGCAGAGAGTTCCACTCCTTTGCTGTGCAATGCGCATAAAAGACGTTTGGAAACGTTTAGTGCGAATTGGTTTAATAGCAACAAGGTAGGGATGGTAATTATTTGCAGTGCGTCTAGATGTCCGATGCTAGAAGGGGGCCGGTGGGACGAGGTCGTGGTCCCCTCCCTATCAAAATATTTTGCCAGCCCAAGGCCCCAACTCCTAATAAAACTGGACACTGTCACATCTTGGCCCCATTACATGACACAGCGCAAATTTGTCCAAGCCCTATTAACTTTGGGCCAGTGTTGCCTACAGGACAACTTGACCTCTCCTGCCCCAGTTCTGGTGCAAATAATTGTCTTGTCTGGTACATTTTCTGGTAAATTTTGTGCTACAAAAGTGTGTGATGTGTGTAATAAGATTTATATGTATGTACGTTTTTTATTTGCGATATAAAATACTTATAAGAAAGAAAGAAAGAAAGAAAAATGTTTATTTGGGACTCGCACAAGATTAACAAACCATTAAAATAAAATTAAAAACTAAACAGTATAATAAAATAATTAGGTATCTGTGCGAGGCCTAAATGGACCCTATCTCAGCTTATGCTGCGATATCTAAAAAATAAATAACGCAGCGCTGGTATTCTGATAGGGCCAGTCAGTGTAATAAGCACTTATTAGTACAACTAGATATGACAGTTAACAAAGAGAAGTCCTACGCCTAAAATGGCGTTTTCGCTATATGTCGCTTGTGTTTCGATAAATTAATGTTGATTCTCTTTGGACTGTTAGGTTATTCTTGTATAATTTTCAATAAACTGCTTACTTAGATAATTTTTTTTTTTATGATGCATATTCCTTATTCTTATGATTATAAAAATCAAATCAAATTCAAGTCGCCATGTGCAATAATCAGCATTATAAAAATCTGTCAAAATTTAGAGTTTTTGACAAGTTTCGATGCGAATACGAAAGTTCCTAGACCATAAACTAGAAATCAACCGACAACCGGTTCCGAACCTCTATCGGTCTCTCTGTCCGCCTGTAACAGTAGATTTTATCCGAATCTACTGGACCGATTCAGTTGAAATATGGTACACATATAACCTGCTATGACCCAAACAAGGATGCATAACGAAAATAAATAAATTTTGAAAATAGGGTTTCTTCTGGGGGTAAATGAAAATAAAAAAAAAACCGACTAAACCGTGTGACATGATTATCAAACAAAGAGCTCATCGTAAAGGTCACAAAAGTATTTTTTTTGATTATTTTTAAATATTCCATTATGATGTTATTAAAGAAAATATATGAAAGTTTACCATTCCCAGCGCCAAAACTATTGAGCCTAAAATTTTGAAAAAATAAATAGATAATAGGTCTTTATCTATAGATTACAAGAAAATCTATAAGAAGTCTATGATTTAAAAGTATCAAGTTTAAAACTTGTATTCGTTCGGAACATTTTGCACGCGAGTCCGTCTCGCACTTGACTGGTTTTTATTCCAGGAGTATGTTCATCATCATCATCATCATATCATCCGAAAGTCGTCCACTGCTGGACATAGGGCTCCCCCAAGTGTCGCCACAACAACCGGTACTGTGCGTCTCGTAACCATCGGCTACCCGCCACCCTCACCAGGTCATCGGTCCACCTAATAGGAGGCCTTCCAACGCTGCGTCTTCCGCTACGCGGCCACCACTCCAGATCTTTCGGCCCCATCGACCATCTGTTCTGCGAGCAATGTGCCCTGGCCACTGGCACTTCAGTTTAGCGATCCTTCGGGCTATATCCTTGGTTAACTTTGATTCTCTTACGGATATCGTCATTCCTGATTCGATCACGCAAGGAAACTCCGAGCATTGCCCTCTCCATTGCTCTTTGGGTGACTTTAAGCCGTCTGATGAGGCTCATTGAGAGCGACCACGTTTCAGTTCCATAAGTCATCACTGGCAACACGCACTAGTCGTAGACTTTCGTCTTGAGACACTGTGGTATGTGAACAAGAAGTACCACGCAACTTCCCGAACGCCCCTTTAAGGAGTATGTTTCCTTGGGATTATTTCCGATTATTTCATACTTGCATGCGGGTGAAGCAGCTGGCAGAAGCTAATAGTAGGATTCTACTATCCTATAAAATTTCTAAATGTGTAAGTTTGTGAAAATTGATAGATTGATGGATATGTTTCAAAAACTACTTAACGAATTTGAATAGCATAAAACCTGCATTAACACGGAAATACACATTTTTTATCCCAATCTGAAGTCCACGCAGACGAAGTCGCGGGCGAAACCTACTATCTCATAAATAGACTACGCCCTAAACCATACCTAGGACATCCGACATTGGAGACCTAGATAGGACGCTAGGGAATGATGTCATTTGTTTTATATGCTACGCGCCCACCACAGCGGGAAGTAATAATAGTCTATAATAATTCTAGGTTTAATATAACATGGTGATAAACTGATGTAGGTCAGACAAGTAGAATGTGAGCGACTTTCATCCCTTGTTAAGAATACAAGTTTTATTGATTATTAGATTTCACTCTCAAACAAGGTTTGGATTTAGATCTGTGGCTCCCAACCTTTTATTGAACTGGGACCACTTTAATTTCTTTGTTGTAAGCATGAACCTGAAGACCAAAGATCATTTAAGGTGTGTAAAAATTATATTCTACTAGTGGCCCGCCTCGGCTTCGCCCGGATGTATATATTTTTTTCTAAATTTTCTTTCATAAGAACATTCTCCTGACAATAACAAACGCAATAAAAAAAAAAAATTGCGAAATTGGTCCAGCCGTTCACGCGTGATACCGTGACCAAGGGAAATAGGG
Organism: Mamestra configurata; assembly: GCA_002192655.3. Taxonomy (NCBI): domain Eukaryota; kingdom Metazoa; phylum Arthropoda; class Insecta; order Lepidoptera; family Noctuidae; genus Mamestra; species Mamestra configurata. The sequence goes on along the minus strand of NDFZ01005399.1, from coordinate 160,163 downwards.
ATTAATTTTTATAAATATAGATTTAATCAAAAGTAATGCTCAATGTCAAAGAAACATAAGTTCCCCATAGAAACTTAAATATTTTATTTTTGAGTTGAAATTTTGACATTAGTTCTTGCTAAAACGACTTCCCAATGGAACCAGTGGTTTAGATCTATGCATTGTTTACATAAGCGTGGCTTTCTTTCACATTTAGATATTAATAGTAATAATATCTTGAGACAACTTACACACGGTCATTCGATCCCAAACTAGGCAGAGCCTGTGCTATGGCAACCAGACAACTGATAAACATACTTATATATTTCTAAATACATACATATTATAGACAAATTACACCCAGACACAGTACAAATGATCATGCTCATCACACAAAGATTTGTCCTGGGTGGGAATCGAACCCACGACCTCCGGTTTAGCAGTCAGGGTCACTAACCACTCGACCAACAGGCCAGTCATGGTTTTAATAAATAGTTTTATTTCTGTGTTTTGACCTATATTCAATTTTACAGATGCATTTACCTAATTTTGCACATCACCCACCATTACATCATACAAGCCTTACTCACCTAATTTGAATGTTTAGACTAAATTTTAGTACACTAAATATATCCAGACACCATGCAAAATCTTGCCAAATGCTGTCCACATGGTCTGCACGTGTCAAAATCAGGTCATGGTTATCAAATAAATTGGTTTCCCATGTATGTACAGTCAAACAAAGTGATAAGTGTGCAGGCAGCTTGCTTTAACAAAAGAGCGGATTATTGTAAAATTAAATAAAGCCATGTCTGTATACTGCTGAACTGTGTTCTGTTTTGTTTGTGGTGTGACCAGAGACACGTTTTAATTAATGTCCGGTCCTGACATGGGCTGCCGTGTTGACATGCTGAGTGATGTGTTTTTTTTTTAAGTTTTTATTTATTTTTGTTATATTTATTGTAGTTGATAAGTTTTTTAGTTTTTAGTGTTCCTGTGCGTTTTTTCGGGCAGAATAAACTGATTTTCTTTCTTTTATCTTTCTTTTATATTACCCGATAGGTCAGGCAGAGGTGAACTATAGGTAGTACATGTATAATAATATTTCGTCAGTTATGTCAAAGTTTCAAGTAATGGGGCTACTGAAAATTATAGATGGAAAACACAATACCCATAGGGTTATTGTGTGCTAGGCCGAGGACAATAACCCAGGAACTCATGCTCACCAGTAGCCATTTGACCATATGGCCAGCGAGGCAGTTTAATAATGTTGTCTGTTATAAAGAACTGAAAAAAGCTCGCAATACCATTTGATAATTTTCAAAAATTGAGTCAGTACTAGATAATGAATTTGCTTGTTATTAGTCTCTCATAATGGACTATGAAAGAAGAATGACTGGTGAGGGACTCAAAGCGACTTTCACTCGTTCAATGGTATTAATAGTTATGCTTGGGAACCAAACTGTTTCGTTAACTGTACTCAAGTAATGTTTGCTTGTACTTTAACAGTGACATCATGATTCAAGCTGTGAAGTGCGAAGTACACAATGGGGTGGAAAGTGTCCCATAAAGTTATGGGTTAATGTCAGCAGGTCGGACTTTAGTTAATATATTTAACTAGGACAGTGCATTAGTTGCGTCGAGCAAAATAAACTTTTAACGTTCTCTTTCTAAGTGTGCTTTTGTATGCTAATATTTTAATGAAGCACTTAGATGAGCTGAAACTACGGTTTTTTTTTTATACTTAATTGTACACCGAGAATTACATAAAAAGAAAATTACAAACTAAAAACATATGCAATGGGCGGCCTTATCGCATTCCGCGATCTCTTCCAGGCAACCTGGAATGGACACTATGGACAGTAATTATTTCGGTATTTTTAAGCTATCTCCATAGGAAACATTTTTATCCGAAAAAAAAGCACGGTTCTTCAAGCGTGTCAAGAGCTAGTGACTAATTTATTAATAGAACTTCTAATAAATGATAAAACTGTTGAATTCTCGTAAAATAACAATTAAGTAGTCAATTCCGTTAAAAACGGGTCTGAACACATCGATTGCATGTTATCCGATCGTTTGTTAGTAAATCGATAAACATCCAACTTCGAATACAAGAGCTTATTAAAAAATATTTATTAACAAAAGTATGCAAGAAAATTAAAAATTATTGACGATTATTTGAATTAAACTCACATTTAATTGTGAGGTATGGTCGATAAATTTTGTCGCAATTATATCTTCGAATAAAATATCAAAAGAAGTAAATCGTTTTAAAAGTTCTCACGGTATGACTCATACATTAGGCAAATAAAAAAAATGCTGTAATTTTTATATTTTTATCATCTTGTTTTTGTCAATTAAAGACAAGTTCTGATATCTCAATATCATCACCACTGCTTTCAAAACGGTGGAGGAAAAAATTGTGAGAAAACCGGCCATGTTTTAAGTGAATACTTAAAATTCGCGTAGAACTAAATATCCAGATTTTTGTAAACTAATTTCATGCAACCATCAGTCATTGCATTAAACGATAGGTTATCCGTCAATCACAGCCTTGCTTGTGGTAAAACTGACAGCAAAACCTACCGTGTAATTGACGCCTTAAGAAGAAACGATAAGGGTTTCCTAAAATAATCGAATTCAATTAAATTCTAGAGAATTAAGATCACAAGAATGAAATAAACATAACGTATTATCTAATAGAACCGTCACAGCTCTCTTTTAACCCAATTCACACCTCAATGTTACCAAATAAAACAAACGAATAACAAATAAATCTACCAAAGCCGTCTTAACGATATACATGGCCGTTTAAAAAATACCTAATGCCAATAAAAAGCGTATAAAACCAGCAATGTACAATGAATGGAGCAATAAAATCTATAAAAGTTTTCTTACACGGCTAGGCTGTAAAACGAGCCATGTGTTCGAGGGTTTTATTATTATTTATTTGTTTGATGACCCTGAAAAGAGTCTTTAGTTCTTTTATGGCGCAGGAGTAGCATCATAATTATTTTTGGATGCTTTGATGTCTTTTGAGTTTTAAATATTTTTTTTTTAAATAGCAACAATAATTAGGATTTTTGCCGCGACTATACTTCCGGGGCCTACTACAGAAACTTATTTTTTTCCGGAATAAAAAGTAGCCTACGACCCTCAACGATAATATAACATTCTATTACTGACGAATTGAGAACCTCCTCCTTTTTTTGAAGTCGGTTAAAAATATTTTTTTTTACACAAACTTGAAGTCACTCAACAACACGTTTACGAGAAAAAAACACCTTCGTATTTAGATCATAGTTTGGATTATAAAAAAAAGATCAAGAATATCCTATACAGCTGACTCATAAAACACGATCACTATAAAACTATGTACCTACCCACCCTTTTACACTATCCTTTCAACTAATTCCCATGACCTAAAATATAAAGTAATCCGACCTATTTTAAATCTAGCACTCGCTTTCTCCCACTTCATTAAGGACGTACTTTCTTGTTTGCACAGTAATGTGTACCCGGCTTTAGGCATGACGTCAGAATTCATGATGGCCGCCATAGAAATTCCGTTGAGTGGTGTCCTTCATTTAGTTTAATACTGGTGACAAATAAAATTCTCTGAACTGAAAAAATTAGACGGTATTTCCAGTGTAAAATTATATGGAATGCTTTGGGGTTTTCTGTGGTGCAGATTCTCTGATCTTATCTTGGTTTAGGATGGTAAATAGTTTTTCTTAATTAAACAAAATTAAGCAAGGTTTTGATTAGAGAGTTAGTGAAGGTAATTTATTTTGTGTGGTGAAAAGTAATGGGGTTTTCTTGATGCCATTATCATAGGTCACTTTTATGAAGGAAAATTAAATTTTTTGTGGAAATGACCACGGTAGTGAATTCAAGAGTAAAAGCTAGTCAAGAATATTATTATTTTACGTGCTGGAGGAACCCCATTATTTCTGAACTGTTAACGAGCTTTCATTTATTGAGTTACAGCTAAGACATACGTCATAACAATAAATTGTTCGGCATTATTTGGGGAATAACCCTGAACAATATGAATGAATGGACCAGTCATTTGACTGGCCTGTTGGTCGAGTGGTTAGTGACCCTGACTGCTAAACCAGAGGTCGTGGGTTCGATTCCCACCCAAGACAAATCTTTGTGTGATGAGCACGATCATTTGTTCTGTGTCTGGGTATAATTTGTCTATAATATGTATGTATTTAGAAATATATAAGTATGTTTATCAGTTGTCTGGTTGCCATAGCACAGGCTCTGCCTAGTTTGGGTTCGGATGACCGTGTGTGAGTTGTCCCAGGATATATTATTATTATATTATTATCTCTTCGTTATGTTTTATTTCAGTAGGTATGTTTTTGTTCTCTTCGTAAATTTAGTTCGTATGAGAGGAGAGGAAGTTATTTTTCGCTAATGATTAAGAAATAATTTGTGGGTAATGAAAAGAATGGAAGAGAGTGGAATGTCCTGACGGAGTCTGTGTTTCATGATAGCTTCAACTTGGGGGCTTATGTCAAGAGTCAATAGTGAGGTTACTCCTAAGCAAGCGAGCTCCATTTGTCGACCATTACTCACGAGCCAAAAAATAATAATTAAACTAGTCCAAGATACAATATATTATAATAACAAGAATCGATCTCATAAAATGTAGTTTTACTAATAAATTTTGCTTATATACAGTCAGGACCTCCTTGGCTGCAGATCACTGGCAGACAAAGTAGAACTTTGGAACGTCTAGTAAAAGTAAAAGAGTACCTATTTGAATTTGGAATGTAAAAATATGTTTTTTTTTTAATGGGACTCCTACCAACTCTCTTCTAAGGCAGATGCTGAAAATATTATGAAGTTGAAATGTTAAACGTTATTTTATTATAATATCTTAAGTACGTAGTGCTAGCGTGTAGTCCGCTAGGGCTATAATTTAAAACGTATCTTATGATAGTAGTAATGCAATACAATACTAATTTTAATTAAAACCAAATGACCTTCATAATGAGTACCTAGATTAGCACAATAATCAACCACGCTAAAAGCGAATTAATATCCAATTAATATTTATCAAGTCATACATCATTCTTGACTTATTATACAAACACTAGTCGATTATGCAAATAATAGTGTCTCATCACTATTATGTACATTAATTATTAATTTGGTGCAGCACTAATATTCCCGCGAGAGTGATTAAAAATATTAAGCCGCGTTTACATTTTGATCTAGTTTGTAGTTTAGTACTGTCGGTAGAGTACTGGTACATCATTGCTGGCTCAATTTAGAAAGCTTGTGATTTCACAATGTTGGTTGAAGGGTCAGCATCATTGATTAGTTTACCCTTATTCTAAGTATTTTAATACGTGAAGTCAAGGTCAAAAGATGACCATTGACAACAGATTGTTTGTGGGAATTCATAAATGTAAGGAGCTTTTCTTTAAATACTCAGTTCTGTTTATGGAAATACACAGCATAATTTACAATTAATTTTTGTGAAATATCCTCATCCCCCTTTGAAAAGAGAGGCTCCGGGTAGACGCAGATGAAATATCATCTGCGTCTACCCGGAGCCTCCCTTTTCAAAGTCAAATTCACGATCATTTGCAGTACCTATGATTTAAGATATTTGCAGATTAAACAGCAATAACAGGTGGGATGAAGAGTACTTTAGCCCACCTGTTGACATAATCCCTAAATCTATTATGACAGCACTCACATATAAAGAGAGCTCCGTCACAAGGTCAGGCCAGTGCAAACACTTACCTATTTGTCACTAGCCTATTTCATTTACTGGAAAGCTTACTCATCCAATGCAAACGCGCCTTAATCGAAATAGGTCGAGGCTAGTAGGAAATTGTGCCAATGGACCAAGTTTATGGAAAAAGGAATTTTATGACATCAATTAATGTATTTCACATAAAGTATAAATGGCAATAAATTGGGAGACACGATAGTGGGGAGTGGAATATTTTGGTCACTTATTTGCCGATACTCTTCGATATTTTATGAGTAGTTTCTAGGATATTTTGGAAATTGTATAATACCGCATTAATCTTTATTAGCTTTGTGGTACCAGATAATCTTCCCGTAATGACTTACGGAGCCGAAACGTGGACACTCACCGTAGGCCTGGTCCACAAATTCAAGGTTGATCAGTGTGCAATGGACAGGGCAATGCTCGGGATTTATCTGGTGGATAGAATTCGAAACGAAGTCATTCGCCAAAGAACTAAATTCACCGACATTGCGCGTAGAATGAGCATGCTGAAGTGGAAGTGGGCCGGCCATGTCTGTAGAAGGACAGACGGTCGATGGAGCAGACATGTGTTAGAGTGGAGACCGCGTTTGGGCAAACGTAGTGTGGGACGCCCTGCGGCACGATGAATCGATGATTTGAAGAAGGTGGCTGGCAGCGGATGGATACGGACCGCTCAAAACCGGGATGGTTGGCGATCTTTGGGGGAGGCTAACGTTCAGCAGTGGACGGTAATTGACTGATACGAACCAGATACTCTAGACAAAATGATATGTGAGGGATTGGCGTGATATTATGGTGATATTTCGGTAGCGTATGTCAATTAGGTTTGATATTTTTACTATTAACTTGACTATTATTTATTTGTTTATTAAAAATGAATGCAGTAGTAAAAAGCATTGCATAAACAGGCAGACTCGATATCTTAGGCTATCGCTAATAGATCGTTACATTGTCTAAGATTGTCACCTTGTTACATCAATAAAATTGCTATCGAGTTTTTCCATTACAAAATAAGAATGTCTCATCAATAGCCTAAACTCAGGAGTTTATACTGGTCGATATACGTATGGACATGGGAAGTTTCTCGGCCTTCGGCCTAATATTGAATAAAAGTGGGCACCTCTGTCTACTCTTAGGTGACTAAAATCGTGATATTTTTTACAATAATAATAATATCTTCGGACAACTCACACACGGTCATCCGATCCCAAACTAGGCAGAGCCTGTGCTATGGCAACCAGACAACTGATAAACATACTAATATATTTCTAAATAGGTACATACATATTATAGACAAATTATTACACCCAGATACAGAACAAATGATCATCCTCATCACACAAACATTTGTCCTGGGTGGGAATCGAACCCACGACCTGGTTTAGCAGTCAGGGTCACTAACCACTCGACCAACAGGCCAGTCATGTACACACACAAATTTGAATATGAAGAAAGACGTAAATATGATGTCACGTACGTACATATTCAAATTCTACGGAAGTGCTAATTTAACATTCAAACTTGTCAGATCGTCACTTCCATCGTCAGTTTTGTATCCGTGACACAGAGCCATCATTTTAGATTATTAATTTTCTAATATTAGATCTGACGGTACATATGACGTCAAATCAGATATGACCACTACGGATCATGGGATAAAGCTCGTATTTTCGAACGAAGGGATATCAGTTCTGAAGCATGAATCATGATTCAAAACTGGAAACATTTATGTTGTTTTTTTACTGACAAATCATTGGTCCTGAGTTCGATTTTAGACCTTTTCTGCAGCCATACTATGAAGTTCTAATGCCATCCAATTTCCATTCGCTGTGTATAGCTCCGTCTCCCTCTTAGAGCGGTGCCCAGTTACTGGGTTGTGGCCTCCACAACCCAGTAACTGGGCAACACGACATACCTTTGACAAGACTTGTGTCAGATAGTCTGACTTCTAAAAGGTTAGGTTAGGTTATTTCGGTATTTTTAGGGTTCCTTACCTCAAAAGGAAAAAAACAGAACCCTTATAGGATTTTGGACCTTTGTTATCCGTCCGTCCAGCAGTCTGTCTGTCTGTCAAGACCCTTTATCTCGGGAACGTGTGGAGGTATCGAGTTAAAATTAAACCCATATACTCAAGTCTACAGTCTCTTGAAGCTGTGAAAAATTCAAACTAAAAGATACGGCCGTTTATGCCGCAAAAATGTATATTTTGACACTCTCAAGTGAATCAAAATTTACTCCCCGTTGACCTAGATTCATGAAATTTGGCAAGAAGATAGATCGTAGAGTACAAGTTCATATAAAAAAAACATTTTTTACGATTACAAACTTATATTTTCGGTTGAAGAATTGACCGTGATGTACATTGATGTATGGGAGAACATTTTTTCACCAACAAAGTTAAGTTTGTCCTTCAATTATACCTGCTTTATTTTGCTTTCAAAGTTTATAAACTTCCGTAGGTAATGTATACTCGGAAAAAATCATGCCTCGATCGGAACCCTCGATGCGCGAGTCTGACTCGCACTTGTCCGGCTTCTTTTGAAGGGTCAACCAAAAATAGCCTTCTGAATCCAACAGTGAGAAAAACAAGTAGGAAGTGTCGATCATAAAAGCCGACATTGCCATCTAAATATTATTACTATTTACAATTAGTTTCTCTTTACGGATGGTGACATCACTACGGAAGTGACGGGAATTTGTTTAGTCTATGGTTAACTGTGAGAATATGTAATGAGCTTAGTTTACATAGTGTATTTTTGCCATCTGTGGGCAGGCAGAAGTGTCTCATGTATCAATATGCTTATATGGCAGTCAGTCAGTGCTGTTGAGAAATAAAGAAAGATTATTTCCTGAAAATTTCGTTGTCAAAAGTAACTTTGAGCATGTTGCACAAAATTTGATTAGAACCACTTTTCCATTTTACTAAGACTTTTCTAAGGGTAAGTAAAATATCGGAAGTTTACAATCTCTCAATTTAATTTATAATCTTACGGAGTTTGCTATTTTCCGGTGACATATATAAGTGCCCGATTATCCGATCACGGGTAATAAAACAAGAGTTTCCTTCACTTAATGATCCCTATATTCTTATTATTAATCTTGTTCTAATGACTCAGAGAATATGCCTACCTAATTATACTAACTGATAAGTACTGATAACATTCTTTGAACTTCCTGTTTAGATGTGTGATAAAGTCTTTTGCGAAACATCTCGCAATTAGTCGCTAATTACTCATTAAGGAATCCAAAGGCTTGATGATGTCCTCATTAGTAAACTGATATGATTACCCTGAATATTTGAAGCTACCGCAAATATTACTGGTTAGTCAGTGGCTGATTAAAGATGGTTAGGACATAGTAAATATTTGCGTCCAGATATATTGCCTATTGGCTATTCTAGACCATAATAATATAATATAATATATCTTGGGATAACTCACACACGGTCATCCGATCCCAAACTAGGCAGAGCCTGTGCTATGGCAACCAGACAACTGATAAACATACTTATTTGACTGGCCTGTTGGTCGAGTGGTTAGTGACCCTGACTGCTTAACCGGAGATCGTGGGTTCGATTCCCACCCAGGACAAATCTTTGTGTGATGAGCATGATCATTTGTTCTGTGTCTGGGTGTAATTTGTCTATAATATGTATGTATTTAGAAATATATAAGTATGTTTATCAGTTGTCTGGTTGCCATAGCACAGGCTCTGCCTAGTTTGGGATCGGATGACCGTGTGTGAGTTGTCCCAA
>NDFZ01005399.1:94121-144523 GCA_002192655.3 Mamestra configurata | reverse complement strand
TCGAGTGGTTAGTGACCCTGACTGCTAAACCGGAGGTCGTGGGTTCGATTCCCACCCAGGACAAATCTTTGTGTGATGAGCATGATCATTTGTTCTGTGTCTGGGTGTAATTTGTCTATAATATGTATGTATTTAGAAATATATAAGTATGTTTATCAGTTGTCTGGTTGCCATAGCACAGGCTCTGCCTAGTTTGGGATCGGATGACCGTGTGTGAGTTGTCCCAGGATATATATATTATTATTATTATTATTATTACTTATATATTTCTAAATACATACATATTATAGACAAATTACACCCAGACACAGAACAAATGATCATGCTCATCACACAAAGATTTGTCCTGGGTGGGAATCGAACCCACGACCTCCGGTTTAGCAGTCAGGGTCACTAACCACTCGACCAACAGGCCAGTCAAATATATAATTTGTCTCTGTGCCAAATTTCATCCCGATTCGTTCAGCCATTCTGGGAACAAAAAACTGAAGTAACAAACATCCATTCAAACTTTCACATTTATAATGGAAGTAATATACTTCCCATCTTCCCAGCTCTTCGTGCTGTGCTGGCGCTGCCGCTGCGGCTGCAGAGAACCTCAAGCGGCGGAAATATAATAAACTTGTTGGTAGTTATGCTTTCGAGCCGTTTGGGGTTGAAACTCTCGGGTGTTGGGGTCCGAGTGCACATAACTTATTTAAAGAACTCTCAAGGCGCTTAGTTGACACTTCACGTGACCCAAGGGCTGGCTTTTACCTTGGTCAAAGAATAAGCATTGCCATACAACGTGGCAATGCCGCCAGTCTTTTGGGTACACTTCCAGTCGACAGCGATGCGGATGAATTTTTTGACGCCATATTTTAGGGTTTATTTAGTTAGGAGATTTTATTTTTATTTCTAGTGTATATAGTTAGTTAAGTATTTATGGAATATCTCTAAATAAGTAATATACTTTCTACGAGTTTTAGTTTTACATATTTATGTGGATTCTTAAGAACTCCTTGCGGAATTTCATACAAACTTTCTTAAAGTCCCTAATCTCGGAAACGAATGAACCGATTTTAATGAAACTTAATTCGCATACAGGTCTGAAAACTTTTTAGAAAAATAGTACCTAAATAGACACATAGGGAGCAATTTTAAGTAAAGAAAATGAAAAATCACTCTCCCTTTCTTTCTAAATTAACAAAAATACAAAACATTGCGAAAAACCAAGAGGATCATCTATAGCGGTATGTGGTACAGAGAGTAAAGGCCCGCACACGTCCACTGCAATGGGGAAGGATCCTCCGAACCTGACGGTTGTTGTATCTGGTGGGCAACTGCTCGATAGTTGATATTCGGACTGTTGTATGTGTTCAAATCGCACGGAGAACTTTGCTTGCGCGATGCAGGATTTCGTTGTTATTTCGTCGTAGATGGCGCTGCGGTTCTTTTTGCTGCCGTACAAATTTTGCTTCTTCGTTTTTCTTGTGGCGGCATTGATCCTGCTACACATCAGCGATGATAGGCTCGTCGAGTTGAAGCTCCAATGTCTTGAGCATTGATGCCGAGTTGCTAGCCTGTCGGTTATCTATCGGTTGCATTTTGGGGAGTGTGCGACGGAATTGCATAGTTTAATTCCGCCAAGCCCGTTCCATTATCGCCACCGGTACAGGGTGGACATCGTACCCACACGCACAAAACGTTTACTCCATCTTCGACCACATCATCGCTTACCATCAGGTGAGATAGTGGTCAAACGCGTGCCTATCAAAACTAAAACAAAAAAAATGTAATATTTGGCTGTGGTTTTTGAATGCTCCAGAAAGAGAGTAAGTTTCTCTTACCGTGACTTATAAATATTCTGCTATACATTTGTTTCATCCGGATATGCACTCAAGTTACACAATGTACTTCTCAATCATTACTTCTCGTTATCCCAAAGTACAAATCATAATTTCTCGAAAATCGCTCTATAAACAGTGTACCATGAACAAATCCGACCTATATGTGTCCGAATATAGGGCACTTCCTTATATCGTTCGGTTATTTATGACTTTTTTACTATAACGCATAAAAGTTTATGTGATACAACATTTAGGCGTTTTCTATGAAATGCTGTAACAAGCAATGAATGGGATCATCCATTTTGATTTTGGCGGTGCGTGTTAAAATTCCCGGTTCGGATTATCAATAAATAACTAACACTTCGCCCGCGACATCGTCTGCGCAGATTAAGTACAAACAATTTCCTTTTCAACCCTTTAAAGACCGAATTTCCAAAAAATCCTTCTTTGTGCTCACCAACATCATAAAAGGAAGCCTTGTGCGCACCGACCCGGGCCTGGTGGTGATCGGACAGCGAGCCACACAACGCTCGCCGTCCGCAGGCCCGCGCCTACGGTGACCGGGGATCGCCCTGCGACTCCCGACGCCCTGTCTACAGTCTTGCAAAGGGGTTCCGCGTTGCTCAGTTGTTCAGCCTTCACAACCCATGGCCTGTCTGTTTAGGCCATGTGGACTGTACAGCTACCCGAATATATAGTTGGAAAAAGGCTAGGCAGATGTTGACAGAATTGCAGTCTATTGCGTAAACTGATGCCAGTATTACGCAACTGTATGTATCTCTTTTAAGAGCTCTATAATAAGGGCATTCAATGAATCAGCTGATTATAAAACAAATGCCACTCGGATATTCTAATTGTTGATATTTTCCACTGAAAGATTATGTACGAAAGTGCCCTTTCAATTTGATTGAAAGATAACAGCACTACTACTACAATAAGACAAGCTATGCTCTAGCTCTTATGACAAAATAGACTAACGACCGGTTTCAATAACGTATCTACCTTTAACCAACTCCTTCAGCTACTGTTGGTAGCAAATTTGACAGTTGGTCACAGGTAGATACGTTATTGAGAACGGTCGTAACTATACAATATGTCATCATCTGCCTAGCCTTTTCCCAACTATATTGGGGTCGGCTTCCAGTCAAACTGGACTCAGCTGTATACCAGTATTTTACGTGGAGCGGCTGCCTACCAGACCTCCACAACCCATATAATGTATGGCAATAGAACTTCAACTTTGTTTTGTAAGCCAGTGAGTTTGTTCTTTTCCAAAATGTGGTAATCATCTCGAATTAATTCAAATATAGTGTCCGTTTACTAAGGAAAACGTTGCTAATTTTGAAAAACATCATATCTGTGTCAATGTTAATAATGAAAAATACAGCTTAAGACATAATTTATAAGTGTCTACTTCAAAAACATCTCAATTTTGATGCAATGACTCAAGTAGGGAAGTCAAGCAAACTTTCATAATGAGCATTTATTTGAGCGATAGACACCTGTATAAAACTCTGAAATAATGTACAAGAACATAAGAGAAAGCGATTGGGAAATGCCAGTCAAATACCTATTCCACATAAGACCAAACATGTCAGGTCTTATAAACACAGGCAAGCAAACTCAGAAAAAAAAACATAGTCCGTCCAAAAATTTATAATTATAAAACATTTATACATTAAAATACCTACTACCAAAATGCCTTTGCGTTACAGGGCCGCGGTAACTCTTTCCATCAATTTATTCCGCAATCCTGGCAGGAAATGCTCTAGATAAGGATACATATTGTGGTTACATTTATTCTAAGTATCGCTATTATTTTACAATTTAAGCGTATCTACAAGCAGATCAATTCAATTCTGTTTTCTATATCAGACATCATTTACAATTACCTCCCCTTTGTATTTCAAAGCCCATTACTTTTCTTTTGGTAGTAGTTCAAAACCGCTGTCCACTTATACCTTGTACCATACAATCATATACAAATATTTGCCATCAAACGCGATAGGTGTTACCGAAATCAGTGAAAGAGCAAACCCGTTCCGTTTCATCGCTCTGTATGTCGAGACAGTGCGTTCTGTTTGAACGGTCTGTAGGTAGACAGATCGTTCTATTTAATCGGTTCGTAGGTAGACAGTTCGTTCTATTTGAACAGTGTAAAGGCCAGTTTTGAGTGAAGGTTAGCTAAACAGGTAAATAGCGCGGAATGCAGTTTCGTAACATAACCGTAATGGATGCAGAAATATTTTAGGATTTTGTAATGGTATGGTAACCTATTTTCTTCAAAAGTAGGTATAAATAATTTTGATCGAAAGCGGTTTCGTGGTTCTTTTACATGCCTTACTGTTAAAATATAACCATCATTTTGGTATTTTTCTATTTTGGTTAGCTTTGATGGTAAAAGTAGCAGATGGTCGTGACTTTGTTCGCGTTTTTGACGGTTTTCAAGAACTTTCAAAGTTCCCCTGTCATTTCCCCCCTGGTAGGGGGTAATCTCTGGATCTACTGAACCGATTTTGAAAATTCTTTTTGTATATTATAGCCACATTCATGAGGAACTATACGGGAACGGGATATGCTGTACAAAGTCGCGGGCAATGGCAAAGGCTGTTTAATTTAATATACTAATAATAAACCTGAAGAGTTTGCGTGCTTGTTTGTTGGAACGCGTTAATCTCTGGAACTACCAGTCGGATTTGGAAAATTATTTTTGTATATAATAGCCACATTCGCGAAGAATGCTTAAGGCTATACGGGAATTTGAAATTCCTACCGGAACGGATTCCGCGTACAAAGTCACGGGCTAAAGCTAGTGTTTAATATACCTACTTAATAACTTCCTGTAGCACTATCAACTAAGTTATTTATAGAAAATTAGAACTCAACTCAAGTGTTTCACTTGAATCAATGTTGACAATGTATTGATAAACACAATCAATAGTTGCATTTATAAGCATATTTCTATGACTTGCATCTACTCATTCTAGTTTCTACGCAGAAGATGCATTTTTGTGTCCTTTTCAACGATATTAACCCCGAAAAATTTAAGCCCACCAGAAAGCGAAACATGACGTTTCAGCTACTGTTGGTTGCTAATTTGACAGTTTGTCAAAGATGGATACGTTAATGAGAACGGTCGTTAAAATAAAACACCAAAGACTGCCAAGTAAAGCTAGCTTAAGGCATAAACTAAAGAACAATATCACGTGCATAGACAATAGTCGACCAGTCTGTGAGAACGATAAAGGAGCGAGATTAAAACGATGATGTGCGCAGGAGTCGGTTTGTTGAACTTGGCGCTTGAAAGGTACTAGAGAGATTCGATAGCGAATTACTTTTCGTGTCGATAATGGTGAAAGGATTTCGATAATGTGGTTTTCGGGATATCGTTAAGATTGCCGCGCGATGACGTCATTTTAGCGACAGTTTTTTTTTTTTTTTGGTATTAATCATTTGTTTTGATTCAGTCTGTATGATGAGATGAGTGTTAAATTCAAAGTAAGGCTTATTTTTCATAATGAAAAGCATAATTTTTTTTATCAAAATAAAAGCCTTTTAAAACGTCTAGGCTACAATAACCGTATCTTTAACTTTACAGTCATCTTTGCTTCTCTAAATATGTAGTAAAAGTCGCTATCAGCCTCTGTCTATACGATTTTCATTTATACAAAGAACGATAAACAGGGAAAGATTGAGTATTTAATTTGCACTCGTACGAAGCCAAAGCGGGTCTCTAGTTAATAGCTACTAAAACTATTAACTTCAACTGATATAAAAGTCACAAAATAAGACACATTTTACGTCGAACCACAAATAAATGTCGCCATCTTAACTGTTCATTTCTTTCGTCTATCTCGAAAACCACAGAGCTTCTACCAACCCCAGTTTATGACCATGTCAAAAGATACCGCGACCATTACAAACAGAACTTTCTTCAACACAAGCATTTTCCCTGAATTCCCTGCATTTCTCCACGTGAGGGGAAGCAGGGTAGGTCTTAGATATTTGGTTGGATTTTTTTCTGGTTTTAAAGGAGATTTATATGTGTTAGGACGTGGACTAATGCGTTGAAACTTGGACGTGCTTTTAGTTTTTTTATTATTTCAGATTTTTCTTTGGGAGTATTGTTGATTGGTTCGCTGAGTGAATATTATGATATAGTTTAGTGTAGTTTGCGAACCCACGTGATATATTGCTTTCCAGAGGCTCCAGAAAGTGCCATTCTATCAGCGAATCCTAAAGTCGAAATGCCAAATTATGACAACAATATTGACATATAACAACATAAAACAAGTTGTTGTTGTTCTTTTTTTGTTTTTTAAGTACATATAACAAAATATGGGGTTGATCACGTGAAATTTTGACAGCGCTTGTCAATCCCATACTTTTTGACGTTTTGCCAACCGCCTTTGCCACGCCAACGCTGACAGAATGCCACTTGTCTCAGAATTAAATATTTAATGCGACACTGTGGATTTAGCAGAATTTCATTGATCATAAATCTAAGTTTTAGTTGCTTTAATAGTAGATTCAGTTCTTCAAAATTTTCTTAATTCATTTATTCAGGTGTGATACGCTCGGGAACAAAAAAAAACAGACGTTGATTTTTTAAACCCGAACTTTCTATTTGATTTCGCTAATGGTGTCTGACGTTGTTATATAAATATTTTTTGATAGTAAATATATTATAGTTTTAACAACTTCGCATTGGCATTTATAGCTGTTAAGATGTTATTAACATACATAGCATACACAGTGATAGCAAAGGGCTTAAACGTAATGAGAGCATCTACCCTAACTCGTTATTATTTACATAATCCATGATTCATACCCATACGAGCGCAGCTGTTTAAATAATTTCTTGTCTATTATTAGGTATTATTGCCACGACTGCACGCCCACTTTCACTGCCCGGCTCCGTTTTGACAAGGCGTTATATTTACAAGTTGCTGTACTGAAGAGAGACCCAGTTTCTGTTGATCTGTTTTTGGAACGTAAAATGGATAGGTTGTGCGTACAAAAACAGGTGTACACGTCATTTTATCTGTAGTTAGAAAGAAAGAAAGAAAAATGTTTATTTGAGACTCGCACAAGACAAACAAGCCAGTAAAATCAAATTAATAACTGCACGGTATAAAATAACTAAACAGTATAATTAGTTAACACTACCTTTTGCTCATGGCTTTTCTCCTATGGTTTTATGCCGTAGACGAGAATTTTTTCGAGATAATAAGTCTTTGTCACTCATCATGGAGTGACAAAGACTTATTATAAAAAAAAAAACGAAAAAAATGTATTATTGTATTGCACATAAATCTGCACAATCATTTGTGCAGTTTTCATTTATACACACATTATCCGTGTTAGAATTGTTGTCATCGAATCAGTATTTCTAGAGTCGTCGATCAGTATTACCTTCTATTAACAAAGAAACAATTGTACGTCTTTGTAATATCCAAGGTGTAACAGAAATAACACAATATCTGAAAAGACATCATTTATTTATTTACATATCAGTCAATTGCCGTCCACTGCTGAACGTAAGCCTCCCCCAAAGATCGCCAACCATCCCATCATCCATCCATCCATCCATCCATTTATTATATACTTAATTGTACACCGAGAAATACATAAAAAGTCAATTACAAACTAAACACATGTACAATGGGCGCCTTATCGCATTCCGCGATCTCTTCCACACAACCTGGGATGGACAGTAATTGCCTGGACATCAAATGAGGCTGTCATCGGCGCAACTTCTTTACTACTTCAATAATAATATATACACAGATAAATACATATTATTAACAATAGATACATATATACTAAATAGGGGCATTTAATAAATGACGAACATCGATCAAACCGACAGGCATTACCTGTCGCTCCTTCCTTCACAAGCCTTTTGAACACAGGTAACGATTGAGCGTATCATCAGCATCATCATCATAATAGCCGAAAGACGTCCACTGCTGGACATAGGCCTCCCCGCGCATGTCGCCACAACAACCTGTCCTGTGCGTCTCGCATCCATCAGCTACCCGGGACCCTCACCAAAGACAGTTATTATGTAAATCACCAACATCATCAACTGTTACAATGGTATCGACACTGAAATCGCGAAAGAAATATCGACTAGCCTTTTCCCAATTATATTGGGGTCGGCTTCCAGTCTAACCGGATTCAGCTGAATACCAGTATTTTACGTGCAGCGGCTGCCTACCAGACCTCCACAACTCATTAACTGAGTAACACGGTACTCCTTGGCAAGACTGGTGTCAGATTATCTGGCTTCTGACAATCCGTAATGACTGCCAAAGATCTACAAATGACAGCCGGGACCAACGGCGTAACGTGTGTCGGCTTAAGATGGTCACCCATCCACAGACCAACCTTGGCAAGCGTTGCTTAACCTTGATCGACCCGTGCGGCTGATATTCTTTAGCCACGAGCTCCTCCATATATAGACTGCAAGCATGTATGTCTCCATAACTAGAAAAAATGTACTGAACAGTAGGTTTTTAGTACAATGGCCCGTTTTTAGGTTTTGCGTTACATCTGTTACACTCCTTATAGTAGTTTAGTTACAACACGAGTCTAATATCGTAACTTCAATGTAAAGCCACGAAATATCTTCAAAATGCCAATAAACAGGTTTGTAGTAGTTTATTGCATCGTTATAAGCTTTAAGCAGACAATAGACTGTATTCAGGTTTAAGATATGAAGGATTTTGTATGGACCAACACGATCCTGAGGCAGATTTAGGATACCAAAACTAAATGCATGATATAACACTTATTTATACCAGAGACTTCGTCAATTTAAGTTTTTTTTTTTCTGTTTTTATCGTGAACGCCACTTTTCGCAAAAATGTGATGCCTGACTGTGTGTGTTTCAAATATATCGTACCTACTGTGATTTAAAAATTGAAATTATAAAAGAAAATATTGAGACCCAACAAATTCCATTGACCCAATTATTTATGCCAGGACTTAAAATCACCAAAAATAACTGACTAATAAGGCGAATATTTCCTAGTAATCTTAATAAATCAGCAACTGACAAATAAATGCGACAATGCCGTGATAATCCGCCATAAATAATGGCGTATTTATGTGGCCACTCTATGCTCTATGGTCTAATTTGTCCATGCTTCATAGTCTATGGTAATTGGGTCATGGACTCACAAATTCGTCGGAACGACCTTTTTAATCATTAGTTGCAATTAATTTGCAACGTCGGATGATGAGTTTTTAAACTGTTTATCTTGTTTTGTGGTCATGCTTATTTTTATGGAATAAGCAGAATTATAGCTCCTATTCAGGTCATAATTTTTGCAAGGCAGCTTATAATTGAAAACGTTAGAAAACGATGGAATTTCATCTCAACGAAGATCAATGCCAAAGACTAAAAAAAAAATGTTTATTATAATTATATAATTATATAATTATATAATATTATATTATTATAATTTATTATATTATATATTTTTATTTTAAAATCAGAATGCGACCTTTTTTTAAACACAACAATAATTGATTTTGATGAACATTTATAGCAATATAGCTTATATGTCCGAATAACATTTAAACTATTATTTATTAAGAATGAAAGTAAAATAAATAGTATCTTCAATGTAATTTATTTCAACGACATGACTTTTTCATGCAGTTTGAAAGTTCTCCTGCCAGGGTTGCGGAATTTATTCGAAAGAGTCACCGCGGCCCTGGAACGCAAAGGGCTTTAGAAGGACCACGGATGGGTTTTAGTCAGTAAGAGTCTGACACGCCCTTCTGCTCCACCCAGAGCGGAAGAAGTCATTTGATGATTTCCCATCCTTAAAAAAAAAAATGTTTGAAAGTTCTTGTTTAATTTAATATATAACTTTTGTTTATTAAAACCAGGAACTAGACACATCATGTAAAGGAAACAGTCGTGTTCTAATGTGCGCATGACCAGGTTTTAAAACAAGCGGAACCCGTCAATAGAGTTGCATTATATAAAATGAATTATTTCCATATTGATTAGGCTCGGTGCATCTTACTACTATCACACTTATAATAATTGAATTATCACACTTAATCAAACTAATATTATCAAGGCGAAAGTTTGTGAGTGTGTGTATGTTTGTTACTTCTTCACGCACAAACGGCTGGACCGATTTAGATGAAATTTGGTATAGACGGTATGACGTTTCAGCTACTGTTGGTAGCTTATTTGACAGTTGGTTCAAGATAGATACGTTATTGAAACCGGCCGTTAGTCGAGAGCCTTGTTTCCTTAATTCTAAGAAGTCAAAATACCGAGTTTACAAGGTTTTGAACCATAATTTTCACAGTTAGCTCAAGAATACCATACCAATACCATGCTGTTATCAATATGCTATGCTAGTCGACACGCTGTCTTAGACTATAATCCATACTAATAATATAAATACGAAAGTAAATCTCTCTGTCTTTATGTAACCACTGGGATTTGCCCGCGACTACATTTGCGCATATCCCGTTTTTTCCCGTTCCCATAGGAATTTCCCGTTCCCGTATAGCCTAAAAAGCCTTCCTCATGAATGTGGCTATCATATACAAAAATAATTTTCCAAATCCGACTGGTAGTTCCAAAGATTAGCGCATTCAAACAAACGAACTCTTCAGCTTTATTATATTCACTGAACAGATTCCGATGAAACTTGACAATCGACACATATTGTCCTCTACCTTTTCAAATGGACAACTAGAGTCACTAAATTATTATTTTTGTAACTAAATGTTGACGTTCAAAAGTGCCTTTTAATAGTGTAATAGAAATGAATGAATTGACTTTGAAACGACCATGTCCTAGAGGACATGACATTAACACGTATTTTTTATTCTGGTAGTACCTACATATGTTCCCTCGGGACAATTTCTAATTTTAACCCGGGCGAAGCCGCTGTTAGATACTAGTGCACCATAATGTGCCTATTGGTATTCACCATAGAACCTCTGGGCACGACAGGAGTGAGCACTTTGTATAATAATTGGACATTGTGAGTTTAGCGGTGGATGCTTTTGAAGATACATGTAGAAATGGGGATTCTTTGGTGAGAATTATAGGTACCGTAAAACGGGGTGGATATAAATAATAATAATAATAATAATCATTAATTTGCAGACATCGAAGTCCATAGAATAACACAAATTACATACAAATCACAAATATGCAGAATAGTTTTTTTTTTTCTTTAAAAAACGTTGCCCCACACTAGGAATTTCTCCTGTATCGTGGGTGCGTTTACAAACGTACAAAGTCACATACACAAACAGCCAAACCCGGAACAACTATCTGTAGGTTTATACTTCCCTAGAAAAACTCTTACATAAACTTAACGTAAAGAATAAACAAAGAGATATAATCATCGGAGGAGATTTTAACATAAATATTCTAGAAAAAAATAGAAATTCTTTTGCTCTCCTGAACTTTATGACTAACTACAACCTCCGACAGCTAGTGACGGAACCTACGCGAGTAACAGCCACGAGCTCAACATGTATCGACCTAATATTCACAAACTACCACATTCATGAATTTGACTTAGAAGTTTTAAACCTGGGACTCTCAGACCATAAAGGAATAACGATTTCAATACCTACTAACGACCCTATAATAAAAAATATGACACAAATGACAACTCAAAAGAGACTTTACAATAAACAAAATATGGAAGCGTTCAAAGCTGAACTACGGAAAGTAGATTGGAGTAATAAAATTGACACAGATCAAAATACTAACACAAATTACATATCCTTCCATAACCATCTACAAAAAATGTTAGACCAGTGCATCCCGAAGAAAAACATAAAAATTAAAAGTACGCCCCCTAAAACGTGGCTAACTACTGGTTTAAAAGTGGCATGCAAACATAAAAGGTTACTAAAAGCACTAATAACTACAACCAATAATGATATACTACATAAACATTACAAACAATACGAAAAAATACTCAAGAAAACGGTAACCTACTCCAAAAGACTAAATTATATTAAAAAAATAAACAAATCTGAAAATAAAACCAAAACAATGTGGCAAATAATTAAAGAGCGTACAAATAGACAAAACAAAAAAACAACAGGTAATATGCAATTGCGCGTGAATAATAACCTTACAGATAATGCGAAAGTCATAGCAAACGCTTTCAATGACTATTTCATATCAGTTGGAAAATCGGACAGTACAATCGGAGATAATGCTGCAACTGGCCGCCCGGGGCCCTCACAAAGCGAAAACTCTATCTACATTAGCCCAGTGGACCCAAACGAAATAAAACTTATAATTAAAAAACTTAAAAATAAACGAAGCTATGGACACGACGAGCTACCGCCAACACTAATAAAATTATGCGCTGAGGAATTATTAATGCCACTGACTCTACTTATAAATCAGTCCCTCGACGAAGGATGTGTTCCCGACCTGCTTAAAGTAGCAGTAATAAAACCGATCCATAAAAAGGGAGATCAGACCGATACAAACAATTTTCGGCCTATAGCCGCATTACCTACATTCGCGAAAATTTTTGAGACAGCAATGTCGAAACGACTTTACTCATTTTGTGAAAAGTACAAAATCTTCAACGATTGTCAAAATGGTTTTAGGAAAAATAAATCTACTACACTGGCAATATTCAAATACATACAAGAAGCATTAAATATAATAAATAATAAAAAACACGCAGTAGGAATTTTACTAGACATGAGCAAAGCCTATGATAGAGTGTCTTACAAGATCCTTCTAAATAAATTATATGAAATAGGTGTCAGAGGCACAGCCTACAAATGGTTTTGCTCTTACTTAGAAAATCGGGAACAATATGTAGAAGTAGATTATAAAGATGCACAGACTGGCCAGATAACGCGTGTTAAATCTGATAGAGCAAAAGTAACCATGTCGATTCCTCAAGGTAGTGTTTTAGGGTGCCTATTGTTCCTAATATATATAAATAACCTCCCTAAAGAAATAAATTCATACAGCGTCCTATTTGCTGACGACATTTCAATAATTCTTCCTTATGATAATAACGGGACCCTAAATGAAATCTTATATGACATTCTTACTAATATAGTGGCATGGTTGAAAGACCATAATCTAGAAATAAATTTCTCGAAGACGAAGCTGATGCAATATAGACCATATCAGAAAGAAAAGGTAGATATCGACTTCTCATATAATAATACAAAATTACAATGTGTAAACGACTTTTCACTGCTAGGCCTGACTGTTGATACAAATATAAACTGGAAAGGTCATATACAAACCCTATCAAATAAATTGGCTAGCTTTACATACGCCTTCAGAGAACTAAAACAAGCAACCGACTTCAAAACAGCTCTTTCAGCCTACTACGCATACGCATATTCGTGGCTAAACTATGGAATTATATTGTGGGGAAATAGTGTAGATATAGAGCGACTATTTATTTTACAAAAAAAATGCGTTCGAATCCTAGTAAATATAGAACGCACGGAAAGTTGCAAACAATACTTCATAGAACATAAAATTCTTACGCTAACAGGTATTTATATCCTAGAAGCTAGTAAATTTGTGAGAAAATACCCATCGCTCTTTCCGCTAGCAAAACAGCAACGCCCACAGCAACGCAGTCTTAGAAATCGATATCTAAACGAATTAGCGGTACCAACTTCAAGACTAGCTATGTTTCGTTCTGGGCCTCTGGCTATGTGCGTTAAAATCTATAATAAACTCCCGAATTCAGTTAAGGATACAGAGTACGACAACAAATTCAAAAATGACCTACAAAACTACTTAAACTTAAAATCATATTATAGCCTAAAAGAATTTTTAACTGAGAAATAAATAAATTAATATCGACTTGAACACATTACATATACACAACTAGGTACTCTATAAGACATCAGTCCGCTACTGCCTCACTCCTGTATTTTTAGTGATTACTTTCTATTTCTTTTTTATTTTATCTGAAAATGTGACATATTATATGTAAAACTAATCTATTGACATTAAATTAACTTTTGTGAGATTGTAATATGAAAATGATTATAATTTACTTATTTAGTTTATAAGAATGACATAATGTATACTTAATAATAATATTTTCTTTTTTTTTTAAATTATTCTATATCAACAAATTATGTGAATAATGAATAATGATAGCATGTTAAATAAATTAAAACCTGTCGCCTATACATTGCTGTGCCCTAGCAGGGTTCATTGTTTGGAACTATCATAATGTAACAACCTGTAAACAACATGAAACGCAATAAATGAATATGAATAGGCCATACAAATAATTATTGTTCCGTGCGGTAATCGAACCCGCGACACGCAGCGCAGCAGTCAATCGCTCAACCACTGCGCCAACCGTGCTGTCCAGAATAACATAATAGTAATAAAGATAAAATAAAATAAATGCACGTACAGCTAATGCAGGGGTGAATGAAAACGTAACTTTTATTGGGATTTTCACATAGTACCATATTAATAGTTTCTCAAAAAGCGTCCATTTAAAAATAAAATAATTGATAACAAATTGGAGTTCTTCATTGCTGCAAACAATATTTAAATAACGTGAAAATCGCAATCAAAGTTTCGTTTTTACCCACCCCATGCAAAGCTTTAATGTCGTCGACGATGGATTGCTTAGAAGCCTATTCACTCTTGACTTAAAGAAAGATAGAATAAAATTTATTTAGCACAGGTACATGAAACACGCATGGTAAAAATAACAAGAAAAAGGTAGTTATGCAAAAAACTAAGTGTGCGTCTCACGGCTGCACTAAAAAGGTCCATTTCAGCGATATGTCAGACAGACTGATGCTGTCTGACGCTGGTTTTCTAATGAACCTTTCAAAGGACGAGTGGTGGTTCATTTGAATCAATAAAAAAATTATAATATACTAGTGGTCCCGACAGACGAAAAATTATAGAAATCGATTGCAGCGCCACCTACCGGGTCCAATTGTGAATCTAAACCATCCCCGAATCCATTTGAACACACACAAATAAATTCATTCAAATTGGTTCAGCCGTTCAGGAGTTCACTGTCAACAGAAGAATTATATTTATAAAGATGAATATAATCGACATAAAGTAAATAAAAGAGTAAACAGATATAATTGCACATGGAGAAAATTTAAGTACTATAAAAATAACCAAAAGTTTGGATGATATTAAAGAGGTACCAGCTCCAGGTTGTAGTTACCTGGAATCACAGACTCCGGCGGGGAATTCCACTCCTTAGCTGTACGCACAATGAGGTACTCGTATTTGCAATGTGTTGTCGATTCATTTTAAATAAGTTTTTTTTTTTATAATATTTGTTTTTGTAGCTTATTTTGTGTGATATAAATTTAGGAAGTTAGGAACACTATAGAATTCGAAAGCTCATGGCGCTAGCTTCTTCTGGGTAAGCTCGCTCCATCGTCTACTTTGTCTCTGTCATCTATGACCTAGACTAAAGAAGCAAACTCATCTCAAATAAAAAAATGTAATTTGTTGCTTGGTGAACTCTTTTACTGACTTAGTGTTACTTCTAAATTAAATTTTCAACAAACATTCATAAACTAAGCTTTAAACAAATGGCTACAGTCAACATTTCCATAACCAGTACAACAACATCATGTAAGGAAGCGCTCTCGATATAATTACGGGCGAAACCGGGGCATATCAATTAGTGTTATTAACGGACGGACGGACAGTTTTGCGGCATTTTGGATTATAGGTCAGTTAGACTTGTACATCTGTTTTATTGGGTAGCCTATTTTTGACCGACTGTAACCATTAAATATAGGATTATGTTGGCTTAATGGATTTAGCTGGAAAATAAGCGGATTTTTACATGGCAACAATCAAACCAAGTTCTGTCCCAAATCTTCTTCTGTGCTAACGTGCTGTCCCAAAGTTTGGTATGTACATAATGGATCCACAGACCAACCTCTGCATCCGGTACTTAACCTTTAAGACCGACCCATGCGCCTGTTATGACTTAGCCGAAAAGATCCTATATTTAGACCGTAAATATCTAATGACTAGACAACAGTAGCCAACATAGTTATTAAACACACACACAAAACACACGCTAAACTAATAAGTAGAAATTCAACAATTCCGTTCTAAATCCCTTTAAAGTTTAGCTAAAATAATTTCTGTAATTCTAAGATAAAGTTCGTATTGCCGGTACATGTCAGGCATAGACTAGGGGCCATGTCTCCGCTTGTCCATTGTAACACGCGTCTCCCTAAATGGTAAAGCTAACAGAATTCAATTGGAATACAATTTTAGAACTATTACTGGTTAAATACGAGGTATGTTGTGTGGTGCAAGTTAAAAGTGATGGGTGACTTTTAAAACGGTATTATTTTTAATGTAATCTGTAGGAAATGCAACTATGGTAGTGAAATCACAGTCTATGATCATTGTTTTGAATTGTTTCGCCATAAATCTTTAATTTTTAACAGTTTTGAATCTGGAAGCCAAGATTTGAATGTCGAAAGAGGGTCCTATTTTTTTCTATTTTCGAATGAGTCCATGGACGAACATTAACTTCGTCAAAAAATAAAAATTCAAAAGCCTTTTTATGATTGCCTGTAGTTATACAGTTTGGCTCTGAAATGCCAGATTTCAGAGCCAAACTGAATGCGTATTTATTCACAAAGCATTGCTGTTATGTGTTTTTTTTTGCTTGATAGAGCCTAAATCCGGCCAAGTGTGAGTCGGGCTCTCACACGAAGGGTTCCGTACCATAAACCAAAAAAAATCTATGAGAGCCCCCTATAATTTATAAGTTAATTGATTTTTTATTATTTGTTTTTATAGCCGCAACAGATTGACATCATCTGTGAAAATTTCAATTGCTAGCTATCACGATTCATGAGATACAGCCTGGTGACAGACAGACAGATGGACAGTGGAGTCTTAGTAATAGGGTCCCATACCCTTTGGATACGAAACCCTAAAAAGTGATAGTCTCTAACGTTACAAACTTCGAACTTGGACCAAACCCCACCTATTCACCGATACCGGTCCCAAATACCTTCTGTATGTAAACTAAAATAGGTTTTACTTAGCACTGAATCACTTCATTGGGCCACCACATTGTTTTCCATTTACTTCATGTGTTTTTCATTTTCTGCTAGATAATTTTCTTAGTCCCATTACTTCCCGTGGGTGTCGTAAGAGGCGACCAAGGAACTCACCAGAGAATGGGCAGGAGCATTCTCTGTACATTGCAAAAGCTACAGTGCGATCGCCAACCCGCCTGCCAAGCGTGGCGATAATGATAAACCTCCCCATCTTGGGGAGGCATATGTTCAGCAGTGGACGCTTTTTCGGCTGATATGATGATGATCAATGATCTTTGTACACATTTTCACTGGAACGTAGTTATTTGCGGAAGTTTTGAGAGCACTCGGCAAAAATACGTCATTACAAGTATGGTGCATATTTCCGTCTTATTAGCGACACTCTTCAAGAAAGGCCAGAGGCATCAGCAAATATTTCGGAATTGAGGACACGGTGGAGGTTTGCCCTGCTTTGGCAGAGCACCGCCGTATCTTTGTGGAGGCGATCGACCTCTCGCGTGGCTCGCTGTTCGATCACCACCAGGCCCGGGTCGATGGCGCGGTGTGTTTCACGCGCACCTCAAAGAGATGTCAGCATAAAAGATGGGGCCCGCTAGGGCCAGAGCCTGCCAGGGTTGCGGAATTTGTTCGGAAGAGTCACCGCGGCCCTGGAACGCAAAGGGCTTTAGAAGGAACACGGATGGGTTTTAGTCAGTAAGAGTCCGACACGCCCTTCCGCTCCACCTAGAGCGGAAGAAGTCATTTGATGATTTCCCATCCTTAAAAAAAAGCCGTAATTAAAGGCTGCCACGCATTATAGCCTGTAACTGCACATCGTTGGCAGTTTATTTCTGGGATGTTCAGCCTTACCGTTTTGAGAATCGTACATAAGTAACACTAATTAAAAATATACCATCTTTTTTGTTACAGAAGCCCACTCAATGCACCGGCGGCAAGCATCAGAAGACGAGAATTACGACGATCTTCAGCTCGGAGACGAGGCTACTGACGACGAACCCATGAACGATACAGGTAAATTGCTCGTCTCTTGTCAAAGATAGATACAACTTTGATCTGCCTAGCCTTTTCCTAACTTTATGGCATCGGCTTCGATTGCCTGTCTGACCTCCACATCATCTTCTTGGCAAGACTAGTGTCACCTTTTCTAGTTTCTGAACTTCTTGCAATCCGTGGCTACTGACGTCTACAATTTTTGTTTTTAACTTTGCCTCACACTAGGAATTTTTAGAAATACTTAATCCAGAAACAGGTTCTTAGTAGGAAGTTCCACGAAAATGAAAAGCTTATAAATCACTGCAATACCTCTATAAATATAGTTCCTTTCTGACATAGAAATAGTAGCATTATTAACACCGACTAATTCATTTCAGATAACTCCACGCCGCCTGTAATAGAGACGATGCCGACAGCATATGAAGTGAGATCCGGAGAAGATGTGATCCTGGAGTGCAAAGTTAATCCTGAAAGTGAGTAAACCTGTCTTTTATATTGTCTCTAGTATCTGCCAGCGGCTTCATCCGCGTGAATGTTAGAAAATATGCAGGGGAACGTACTCCAAAGAGATGTCAGCATAGAAGACGGGGCCCGCTTGGGCCAGAGCCTGCCAGGGTTGCGGAATTTGTTCGAAAGAGTCACCGCGGTCCTGGAACGCAAAGGGCTTTTGAAGGAACACGGATGAATTTTAATCAGTAAGAGTCTGACACGCTCTTCCGCTCCAACCAGAGCGGAAGAAGTCATTTGATGATTTCCCATCCTTAAAAAAAAAAGAAAAAAAAGGGGAACGTACTCCCGGCATTTATTTATTTATTTAACAGTTTATGTACACACATTTAACAAATAGATAAGAAGAAGGGAACAGAAAAATAGGTACAAAGGTGATGCTTATTTCTATACAAATCTCTTCCAGCATACCTGCGAAAGGAGAGTCGAATAAAAGATGAAGATGTAGACATCGTGTGTAAAAGTTATGCTTAAATAAAAAAAGACAAAAAACTTTAAATATAACATACTATACAAAAATATGACTAAAATTAATATCACACTAATACATACTACTTAAATAATACTATAAGATACATAATAATATATAGGTACTTAGGTAGATACCCAGGCGAAGATGGCGGGACGAGCTTGACGCCTATCGGCCAGATTGGTCCACACTTGCTCAAAGCCGGGAGGAATGGAAGGAAGAAAGGGAGGCCTTTGCCTTGCAGTGGGACACAATTGGCTAAAATATAAATGTAAATATATATAGGTACTTTAAATATGCAACTATGGTGATACTGAAAAGTAGTGTTCTTTCACTCTTCTTTTAAAAACTGGAAGAGTTGGTCTATCTATTGGCCTATCTACAATTAATTGTTACACTGTTTGTCCTTCTAATAAAATCAATATGATAAAAAACAAAATTATAACATCAATAAAATTACAATAATGGTGCAGAATTAACATGCGTAATTACGGGATGCGTAGTATCTTATTCTAAGACACGATCTAGAAATTTGTGAAGTTTCATACTAAACCGTTCAGCCATTAAAACGTCAAGGGGTAACAAATAAACAGGCAGACAGATATTTGTCCTTTTCCACAACACAACAATGACATGGTCTATCGGTTTGCAAAGTTTCATACAAATCCGTAAAGACATCAGGGGTAACAAATAGACGAGAGTTAATTTCGCATTTATATATAAACTAGCGGACGTCACGCGGTTTCACCCGCGTAGTTCCCGTTCCCGTGGGAGTATGGGGATAAAATATAGCCTATGATACTCGCTGATAATGGAGCTATCCATTGCTGAAAGAATTTTTCAAATCGGTCCTGTAGTTTTTAAGTTTATTCGTTACACACAAAACTACAATTTTTTCCCCTTTATAATATTAGTAAAGATATGGATTAACTGAGATCATGCAACGTAAAAAATGAAGCGTTAAGCAAAGAAGTGGAATCCTAGCCAGATTTTATTTTTCCTGATAGCTGTAACCCAATTATTGACAGGCGCGCGTTTGACCACAATCTCACCTGATAGTAAACTATAATATAATAATAATAATATCTTGGGACAACTCACACACGGTCATCTGATCCCAAACTAGGCAGAGCCTGTGCTATGGCAACCAGACAACTGATAAAAATACTTATATATTTCCAAATACATACATATTATAGACAAATTACACCCAGACACAGAACAAATGATCATGCTCATCACACAAAGATTTGTCCTGAGTGGGAATCTAAGCCACGACCTCCAGTTTAGCAGTCAGGGTCAATAACCACTCGACCAACAGGCCAGTCGACTATAGTATTTAGTTATTAGTCGTCAACTATAGTATGGTCGACGATGGAGCACGCTTGCTTGGAAGTACCCTATTCACTGTTGACTTAAGAGATTTTGCTTGATTTAGAAAAAGAATAAGTTGAATAGCTTGCTCCACCGTTGACTACATTGTCACGATCAGGTGAGATGGTGGTCAAACGCGGTTCTATCATTGAGCGCTGACTAGTCATCTAGTTGGCCAAGCCCATTTAGTCATCTAGTCTGCCCATCTGTTATCTTTACCCTTCTTTAAGTCAAAATGGCTATGATGTGAGACTAAAAACTAGCTTTATAATCAGTATTTTTTACGGCCTTTTGAGCTCTGTTATCCAAATATTCGGACAACGGGTTTCCTGAAATTTCTTGAAAGGAGATCTTAATGGCTGTCACTTCTAATAAACATTGTAACAATTCTAGACTCTTATATCAGGTACCTAACGGGAAGACAGCCGGACGGAACTGTTACAAATACAGGTCATACATACATGACCAGCAAAAATTTCACATTCGCTCAGACTGCATAAAAATGCATCCTCTTTCCAAAAATAAACTTCAACACATTTCCTTTCCCCGTTCCAAATTCAAAAAGATATCATGATTCATTGCGCAATAAAACATGTTAAAAACAAAATGGTGGGGCTTCCGGTAGGCGCCTGCGCGTGCGCTGGTTCCGGCTAACTGTCAGACGGATTTGGCTATCTTTGTAATTAAGTGCAATCGTAAATGGTCATGTCGGTGTGTCTGTCACAATGTAAGTTAGATTTTATGGCTTTCACCAGGAAGGCGACAGTCGTTTATTTGTGGAAGACATTTTGGAATCGAAAATGTATATTTATTTGTAATACTTATTGTTTATTTGCGATGAGACGCAATTTCAACTTATGAAAATGGTCTTTTATTAAAAATATTAATTTTGCTTTTTTACGAAAAGTCAGAAATGTATTACCCATCCTTAAAAAAAAGGCCGGGTATACAATACCCACATCAACAAAAATAATTTAAGCTATTGAATTGGAAAAAATACCCGATAAATTGGTGAAGCTTAAAAGACTATGGTCGACGCCAGATAAATTTACAATAACAGTCATTGACCCACCTACATTTATTGACATACTTAGTTCCGAAAACAGAAATAAAGACAGCACACAAAGCTGTCCTGAATCGACATCTATCGTGATCCTATACATTTTCTAGTAATGAAAAACGATCTATAATTTATTCTCCAGGTACCTATGAAGACCGTTATTGCAAAATTGTTTGGCGTCGACCATATCTAATTGTAAATTCTGAAACCTTAGTTTTCTAAATACACTCTGCAAGAGGAGAGTTTCAAGCAAGTAGACATTATTTATTAAAAATAAGAACTATTATAATTATATAAGTGGCAGTGAGCAGGGCACATTGCTCGCAGAACAGATGGTCGATGGGGCCAAAAAGTTCTGGAGTGGCGACCACGTACCGGAAGACAGCTTTGGAAGGCCTTCCACTAGGTGGACCGATGACCTGGTGAGGGTCGCGGGTTGCCGATGGATGCGAGATGCACAGGACTGGTTGTTGTGGCGACACTTGGGGGAGGCTTATGACCAGCAGTGGACGTTTTTCGATTTATATGATGATGATGAATTGATGCAAATTATATATGGCTATAAATATATACGTCTGATACGATGAAAGATAAATCTGAAACTATTTAATCAGTATTTTATGGACGGTTGCCACCAAACTAGGTAGAACCGTGAATTACAATAGGGAATATGCATGAAAAAATATATTTATTATCTAAACAGTTTATCCAGAAATATACAAAAATATAATACTTACAGTGGAAATAGAATTGAAATTGACCGAAAAACAAACGAGATAAAACTACATATTTTAAACAAATATACTTATCTGTCCCTCTCGCGAAAACGCTGTTCTGTATGGCAGCTGTATTAGGTGACATAGTATTTGACGTCACAGTTGGTATCGGACTTCTCTTTCTAATTGTCAACTTTGAAGCTTAATAACTTCATCGCTGATGAAGGTATTTAAAAATTCTTTCATAATTGTTTACTAGAGACAATAAGTATTTTATTTTGCATGTCGTTTAATAAGCTAGTATGTTGCTGTAAGTAAATTATCATCATCATCTTCCTGTCCTTATCCCATGTTACTTGGGGTCGGCGCAACACGTTTTTTTCTTCCATTCTGTCCTGTCAGCCTTGTCTTTCATATCACTCCTAACACAATCACCAGCATATTTGACCGGTAGAACAACACAAGGTTGTCATAAGTAAATACAAAGTCGAATTAATATTGTCGCGCCCAGCAAATGCTCAAAATCGAATGTTAAATGTTATATTATATTACAGGCTCCTGATGGATACGAAATAGCTATTTATTCATATTTTTATTCTTTATTTATTTATTTATTGGCCTATCTACAATTGTAACACTGTTCTTCCTAATAAAAACAATATGATAAAAACATAGTGTACAATATGATGCGATAGACACAGTATGCAAAACATATTTGAACTAATATTTTTGAATAACACCTTGTATACCATGTTTTACGCAAATAAAATATCTAATCTTATCTTATCTTATCAATATTTTTTTTTCTTTATAGACGGTACCGTGGTCTCCTGGCACAAGAACAACGAGCCGTGCTTCTTAGGAGGCAATAAGTTGATTGAAAGCGACAGATATTTCATGTAAGTTATTCGCATATATTTAAAAAAAAAAAATTTTTTTTTTTGTTGTGTTTTCTTAATAGGTACCTAAAAAAAATGTACATAGAGAATGTAATTTGAAACCACTTTATTATTTACTAAAAGAAAAATTACAATATAGATACAAAAGTTAAACACCATGACTAATAACTGCAATATAGTTATGTCAACAAAAAATCAGAAAAAAAAACAGCTCTTTAGTACATTTTGTCGAATTATGCACACAAAATGGCAGGCGATTCTTTTTCGCAATTTCGGGGTCTCATTACCTATAGACAACTTTTACTATATAGGACCAACTCCTATAGTAAAAGTTGTCTTTAATGAGACCCCTTTTCAGATATTACGTTTATTCTGTAACACGCTGTATAAAAAATTTGCATGTATTTGTCAATAAAAAAAAATTTGATAAACTGTTGCTTTCCAGAGTGTCAAACGGCAAGAACTTGTTGATCAAGAATGCTGAAATAGAGGACAACGGAATCTTCAGGTGCATGTTACTCGCGGACGACCCAATCTCCATCAACCATACACTTCTGGTTACGCAGGAACCTAGAATCCTTGGTAAGTAGATAATTATTAAATAGCTTTGCTCATCGCCGCAAGGTTGCCTGCTTGTCGGTCTTCTACAGTTGTATTTCGGGACCAGTGTCCAGGAACTCCACGACCTCATCCCACCGGCCCCTTTCTACCATTGGACATCTAGACGCACTGCAAGTTACCATCCCTACCTTGTTGCTATTCCACCAATTCGCATTAAACGTTTCCAAACGTCTTTTATAATGCGCACAGCAAAGGAATGGAACTCTCTGCCTGCGTCTGAGTTTCCGAACGCATACAACCTTAATCTCTTCAAAATTAGAGCGAACAGGCTTCTTCTGGGTAGGCTCGCTCCATCGTCGACTTTGTCTCTATCATCTATGATCTAGACTAGAGTCAAGAGCAAACACATCACAAATAAAAAAAAACTTGAGCCAGCGGCTTCTCCCGCGTAAATGTCGAAAATTATACCAAGGGAACAAACATACTTCTGATATAAAAAGTATCCTATTCCAGGATGATCTACTCTTGTGCCAATTTTCATTAAAATCCGTTTACTTTCGCATTAATATTATTATAGTAGGCGCCAGATAATCGTGGAATAACGGTCATTGACCCACCTACAATTATTGACATTTTTAATTTGAAAAACGGAATTAATGACACAAAGCTGTCCCGAATCATCATCTCTCGTGATCCTTAACATTGTCTAATAATGAAAAACGATTCATATTTAATTGTTCAGGTACCTATGAACAGTTATTAGGGAAAGGTCAATATACTTTATTCCACATTTATCTGGCGCCTACTATAGTATATTTACCGTCTACCAGAAGACACAGCGTTTGAAGGCTGTTGCTTGTGACAGTTGAACCGATGACCAGGTAAAAGACACGAGCAGAACCCGCCGGAGTGGCAAAGCTAGAAAGAGGCCTATATCCAGCAATGGACGTCTTCCGGAAGAAATGATTATGATGAAAATAAATAGTAATATTTTACTAATAAAATATATGTCAGTCAAACTAAACAAGTACTCTCGTAACCCCCTTTGAAACAGTTTGAGTCAATAATTTTGTTTTAAACGCATACAAATTTTTTTATTTATTATTATTTTTCACAATGTATTTCCACGTTTTAATTTTACATATACTTAAAAAAAAGAATAGCAAATTTGAATTAAGGTCATTACTGTATTTCGCTATTTCAATTGAGACATTATAACATACTAGCTTCCGCCCGCGACTTCATCCGCGCATATCCCGTTTTTCCCGGAATTTTACAAATCCAGCTGGTAATACCAGAGATTAGCGCGTTCAAACAAACAAACTCTTCAGCTTTATTATATTCTTATATATTTAACCTTTTGAACGCCATTGTCACGTATATATGACAAGCAAGCGCGTGCCCTTTACGCCAAACGTCACAAATATGTGACAAAAAGTACGGCGAAATAGTGGTTTGGCGTCGGGGGCACGCCGCCGATGCGATTATACTCTGGCGTTCAAAAGGTTAAAATTTTATCTTCAATTATGTTGATGCTCACTTTTTTGGTAATCGCATTTGTTGCGCCCAGTGATAAAATCCCATCTAAGT
The DNA here is from genome assembly GCA_002192655.3 of Mamestra configurata. NCBI lineage: Eukaryota > Metazoa > Arthropoda > Insecta > Lepidoptera > Noctuidae > Mamestra > Mamestra configurata. The sequence goes on along the minus strand of NDFZ01005399.1, from coordinate 119,432 downwards.
AATATTAAAGTCTATGCCAAAGGAAGACAGCTCTGCTACCATTTGACGTCACACAACAGTGACACAAAGTGAATGAGGAAACGCGAGACTTAAATGAATGTATTCTTTTTCCAGAAATAGCTGCCTCAAACGAAGGCAATATAATAGTGGGTGATGACCTGACAGTGACGTGTAACATCACCGCTTCACCAGTTCCATCCGTCTTTTGGTCTTTGGAGAAGAACGGGCAAGTGAGTATACCATTTTGGTTTCATACAAAACGTTTTAGGAATACTTTCATTGAGCTTATAGATAAGTTAGCAGAAATATTTTAAGTTTTTGGCCATGGGCGCCGGCAGGACTATTTTTAGAGGTCTATCTTCCGGGTTTTAAATTCGGGGTTGGGCTTCCTCGAATCAGATGGGGTTTTTTTTTAATTTCGCCCATCTACACAGAGGTAGAACTGACTTATTCAGCTCTTTCTATAATGAGCCTTTTTTTAAGTATGGTAAATCATCAAATGACTTCTTCCGCTCTGGGTGGAGCGGAAGGGCGTGTCAGACTCTTACTGACTAAAACCCATCCGTGTTCCTTCCAAAGCCCTTCGCGTTCCAGGGCCACGGTGACTCTTTCGAACAAATTCCACAACCCTGGCAGGTTCTATAATGAGCTTGAGAACTAAACAAGGCGAGCGCAAGAGCAAAATTTGCACCTCACCTCGTATTTCCTAGATTCTTTTATATTCCATTCTCTCAAATTAGCTTGTCTCAAATTTATTTAATATCTTCATGTTTTCGAATGTTTTATTGAAAGCCAGGGAGGTGCAATTGCACCCCTTGCACCCACCTACCGGCACCCATGTCTCTGGCCCTGTTATAACTAAGAAAAAAGCTATCCATTTCCCTGAACTCATACAAAAGCTCTTCCGTAATCCGCTGTGTATCATGAAACATTACTAAAATGTAATCAACAAAATGTAAATATTATACACGAACATTCTCTAAGGACGGCGGTAGTTTCTAGCCGTTTCATTTATTATTAAACCCCTCACTTCCGTTACTTGTCATAATAAGAACAAAATAACAACTAAGTATAGACTGCAGCGATTCCAAGAAACGGGAATTATTAGTCGTGTCCCGTGTTTATTTTAGTAAATTATTTTAATATAGAAACACTGGTTGTATCTACAATAAAGAAATCACTTACTTTAGGTGTTGCTGTTATGTGCATAATATTTTATCGTTCGTAGTCACATGCATGCATTACTAGAGATCGGATAATCGGGCGCTTATATACCTAAACTTCTTCCCGTGAAAGAATAATATGGACATTCCTTTCTGAATAAATAAGTAATCCCGGATTCCCGGGATTGAACAAATTTTGTAAAAACAATTACAACAGTGAAAAACTTAATGAAATTATAGCAATGGTTATTTTGATTTAGTATCTTTATTTTATTCAAAACAAATGCAATACCTATAAAAATTACAATGAGAGAACACAACGAGTTATAACTATATTTTTAGCAATCTCAGGAATTTCAAACGATTCCGGGATCCGGGATTCTGAAAAGCATTTCCGTATTAGGTATACTTTCGTGGGAATAAAAGTGAAGTTTAGGTATATTAGCGCCCGATTATCCGATCACTGATGATCACTCTTAAACTCATAACATTGGCGCATATCTCATAAGCTGGCATAATTAAAGTCCTCTCTTCACTCCTACTCTTTTGGATCCTCTGCGATTTTAAGCCTTTGAGAATTGGACCAGGTCATCCCACTACCTCTTTCTAGGCCTGGCGTTTGGTTTCGACAGTGATTTTTGTCATTAGTCCTTAGACATGCGGTAGATGTGACCAGCCCATCTTCACTTTAACCTTGTAGCTGCGATGCTGTCAGCGTCAGCAGACATATACATATGTCACCGGATAATTACAAACTGCGTAAGATTTCAAAATATCTTGAGAGATTGTAAACTGTCGAAAATTGTCAAATGAACATTTATTCTACGAATCAAATTTTGTATTCTATAATATCTCCGTGCCAGTCCAGGAAATTGTGGACTGACATAAACTGGCGAACAATCAGTTCTCTGGTTTACAATTTTTTTTTTTTGTATTTTATAGTTCGGTTGGAAACTTGGTGCTACTGGTGTTTGTTGGTGTGAGCCCACATCTGAACAGACCAATGAGAGCCTTGTTTCCTGGTTTTCTTACGAACACAGATAAATTGTAGACTTGTGCTCTGCTTGGTCGCAAGTTTGATAGTCTATAATTTCTCGCGATGCGTAAAAAAGTATTCCAAATGTCCAGTTGACATTTTTTCGAGAGTTTACAATCTCTCAATTTATTTTATAATCTTACGGAGTTTGCTCTTTCCGGTGACATATATAATTCGATTTCATTGTACCTATACAGGTGTTAAAGTCCCACTGAAAATTAATGTCTTTTCTCATCAAGAGATTCCATGATAAACCGATAGCAGATCAACACGTGTGTGTGTGTTGTGTGTCTCCAAGCACCCTAGACAAAACTATAACTGTCTCTTTCTCTTTTACAGAATGAACGCCTAAATGAGAAGAACGCCGAATTCCAAATCGAGGACAACGTTTATTCAATGAAAATCAGTAATGTCAAGAAAGAAAATGCAGGAAACTATTTATGCTATGCTATCAACAAGATTGGAAATCACACGGCACAGATCACCGTTTCGGTCACCGGTAAGAACATACTTTTTGCTTAACCAGCCTTTTATCGGTATAGAATTTCGTCATGGATGTCTTCCGACCTGGGTTTGGCAGAGGGGTCTGTCAGACTCTGACTGACTATAACCACCCCGGTGTTCCCTTGCACAACTTGCGTCAGGGACAGTAAGAGTCTGACAGACCCTTCCGACCGCCCCAGGGCGGAGGACAATCATGAGGATTTCCCCCAGAAAAAAAATTAAAATGGACTGCTGTTGCGTTCAGACTCCCTTTGCCCTTTGAGTGAGGGCTAACTATACCGCTACATCTTCGTGAACGCCTGAAGCGCCTGAAGTGGCCTATGCCCTCGATGAAGTCCTGAATATTGTAGCTGCTGGATGGGGTCCTAGTTTAGATTCTTAAGGCGAGGGAGCGAATTTCTTGTGCCTAGTTTATGGCAATATTATGCTTCGAAACACTTGAATAATTAATGTAATTTGCAACTTCTTAAATCCCGGGATACAATCGTCATGTTTATGATTCCGGGATTTTACAGGAGATATTATCAACTCTTTGTTATTTACTTCCACGAACATTAGGTAAATATAGTCTACCTATTGCGCTCTCTGTTTATAATAGTACTAAAATAATATACGTTTAATGACATCTGTTTTCTTTGCAGGCAAACCTCAAGTTCATGTACCGAGGACCATTGTGAACTCTGACCTCGAAATTGAAGCTATTCTGCAGTGCTCCACCCATGAGGAAGCCTGGTAAATAAAACATGGTTATATTAGAGTAGTAAACAGTTGTATATTTGGAAAAACAACTGTAATACCCTCAAATAAAGTTCAGTGTGCGCTAAAATTTTTATGACTTTCTCTACTTAGGTCCGTCTGTGAGGTCACACACTAAACAGCCTACACTGTGAAGTTGTTTCCTCTTTATAAACTCCATTTAAGAATTAAATCACCTATTACCTAGCGTTTCCCCAGCTCCATTTAAGAATTAAGGAAAATTTTGCAGCATCCTGATTATTTCCCATTTGATTTCAGGCCACAGATTCGTTGGTACAAAGACGGCGTCCTGATTGAAGGCAATGCGGTTCGGTACGTTATCAGCACTCAAGGATCACACTCGAACCTGACTGTGACACCCAGCGTTGATACTGACTTCGGCACCTTTACCTGTGAGGTAAGAAACTTTCAGTAATTAATTGTCTTTCAATTGATGAAAAAAAGTCGGTTTGTTTTTTTTTAAATATTATAAAAGTCACGACACAAATTTTGCTATACCGCCTTTTTGTAGATGCCACAACATGGCATGGCCGTTTTTTAAGTTCCACGACATGATTTTTGCGCGACGTGTTGTGAGCTGTTTTATCGGTCAATGTGCATTGTCGGCTAACATATACAATCCACTGGGACATCCAGCCGTTGCTGTTGATTAATAGCTGTCTATGAATACTCCTCCCGACCGAATTTAGACCACGGTGGCTAATCTCAACCTAGATTAGATGAGTACGCAGGAGATGTTATGTGTACTAGTGTGCGCCAACACAGGTGCACTCTCTGATTCTTAACTGTAACAGTCCAATGGGACTGCAAACCAACACGACCGGGGAGATATCAGACGCTTTACTAACGGCTTTACGGAGTTTTCCGAGGCAAGGGGGAGGATCACACAACCAACTTCCAATCTCCGGGCTGTTACTAAGAAATTCTTATAATTTTTACCCGACCACGTGGGAATCGAAGACTGACAGGGCAGTTAATGTAGTAACCGTTTGTGCTCTTTCACACTCAACCTTATCTAATGGGCAATCAAAATTTGACGGTAGCTAAAAAATATACGGCTACACATGGACGGTACCCCCAAAAGAAGGATTGTAGCGAATTATTATGATCAGTGTCTTGAAAATTTCAGGCTGAAAACATATACGGCTCTCACAACCGTTCCATCGAGCTGGTCCAAAGCCCCGTGGTTGAAGACCTGGACGTCGACGGACCTAGGATGACTTGGACAGTTCACTCGCATCAAGCACTTGAAGAGATGGAAATTCAGCTCAAGTCTACCAACGACGTAAGTTAAATATTTTCTTGTTTGTTATAGTTGTTTTTACAAAATTGTTCAATCCCGGAAACCCGGCATCACTTATTTATTCAGAAAGGAATATCCATATTATTCTTTCACGGGAAGAAGTTTAAGTAAGCTCCCGATTATCCGATCACTGGAGATAAGTGTTTATTATCCCAAGCGACATAAAAATAAAAAAATATCCTGTCCTACCTAATCATAAGACAAGCTTCATGCTTATCCGTTTAGCCGTTGAGTTTCAAATTTGAAATCAAACTGACGAACTCGACTCGACTCAATCAAATTGACAGTTGCACCTAGTTGTTCATTATCATTATCATCATCATATCAGCTGAAAGACTTCCACTGCTGGACATAGGTCTCCACGCAGAGGCTTGCCATAATCGACACGCTTGGCAGGCGGGTTGGCGATCGCAGTGTAGCTGTTGCAATGCACAGATAATGCTGCTGCCCATTCTCTGGTGAGCCTGGTCTGGTAACCTGGTTGTTGATTGGAATGAATCGAGGGCTTTTTCCTTTGCTGTCAAAATGGGGTTTCACTGACCCGTTTGACTGGTATGGGTACGGGTTGAACTGGGTACTCACCCCAGTTCAAAATGTGGACCACTTGTTGGAGTGCCCTTACATCTACACCATTGAGGATCTAATGAATGCCTACTGGGTACAAAATGTTAAGGGTGACCATCGACTCAAATAGAAGAAGAATGGAAACGAATCCGAAAGGAGTTGAGGACGTTTCTTTCAGTATAATCAAGGGTCATCATATCTTTTTCCACAGGACGGTGAATGGACGACTCTTAGCGTACCGGTCCCAGAAGACAGGCACCACAAGTATGACATCAGCTATACTCTCGAAGACAAACAACTCCAGCCTGGAAACTACTTGGCCGGGGTGAAGGTCAAGAACTCCAAGAGTTGGGGAGGTTCCAACGAACCTGTTGTAGTTACTATCCGTAAGTATACTGAAATCGTTTTTTTTTTCGATATTAAACTTTAAACACACGTATAGATTTTTTTATCTTTTTTTTTAAGTTCAGTAAATATGAAGCCTAAATTAATATTGTTATTTTTCTAGTCATTTTTGAATGTTTGTTTTGTTGGGTTTTTAGTAATCTAATGTAGAATTAAGATTAAGTGTGCTTATCTCGTTTAGTTGCATTTTTGAAATTGAGTCGATGTTTTTTTCTTCTTTTAAATAAAATGTACTAAATTAAAATATCTTACAAATATCTTAATGTCTTCATTACATTTTATTTGCTGTTTTTTTTATGATAAATTGATGTTTTATTTTGCTTTTTTTGTTTTATTTAGAAGATCCTCAGTCGCTGTACATCCAGACTGCTTCAGGTAATTTACCTTTTCTCGTTTTGTTATAAATAATCCCTTGACAATCCGTATAAAAACATTTTAATTTTATTTATTTTCATATTCATGTTTTATTTACAGTGTTTCGTGAAAATAACGCAGCGCATTCCATCCGGCCAGTTTACACCGCGCTATCGACAATCCTGATGTATCTCCTTGTTCGAATGCCTTAAACTAACTAGCATAACTTATTTATTGTTATCAAAAGTATTCGACGTTTATACGAGACAAAACGATGTAACTTTGCTGTTGAAAACATTAAATGCTTTGAAATTCGCCCCGGGATAAGAAAAAAGGATGAAAAAAAAAAATTTGTAAAAAAAATTTTTAAGATATTTTTTTTTTTAATAAGTACCTACAGCTATGGTATAGAACCGAATATTCTGAACACGCAGTATATGTACCCAATATTGCAAATAATATGAGTTATGTGAGGTTCCGTACCGGAAAATTTTATATGTTTTGTCTCCGTTCCATGTGTTTTCATTATATATTATTGTACAGAATAAATGGTAAGGCAATTATTTTTTATTTTAGCGTAAGTGAACATTTTGAAACTTATGTAAAGCGAAGATACTTAAAATTTTACTATTGTTGGCATCAAAATTAACGCATTCTTCGACTAAAAACGGATTTCGAAAACTTCGCAAATCTGTGCTTTTTGTTCCAAATTGTAACGCAGCATTTTAGAAAATACGCAGCTTTTAATTTAATAAAAAAAAATGTTTTTGATAAATGACAGCTCTTCAAACCAGTGCTTATGTAAATAGTTATTATTAAAATTATTATTTTAGTAAAACAGTGAACTTAGTAGGCACTAATCACTTAATCTATCATGAAATTGACGTTCCCTTTTAAAATCCTTTTCGTTCCTAAAATTGGAAATGAAATCTGCACTTTTTAAGGATTTAGTAAGTCTTTAGTCTGCTCCATTTCTTTTAGTTTATTTTAATTAGTCGATTTTCTCACATAAATATAGTTTTTTAATAGGTAAATATTACCAAAGTGTAATTAAGATCACATTAGTTATATATAAGCTTATGTTAATTATGTATTACAATTAATGAAATGCTTATTAATTATTAAAAATATTTAATTTGTAGATTAAAGTACCAATCGCTTTTTGATAATATTGTTAAAGACGGTCTTTTCTTCTATTTTATTATGATGCTAACGCTTTCTTTGTAAATGGTTAAAAAGTACAATAATAAGTATAAAAATGATAATAGTGATTTCTAGAGATAAGTGAAGCTTTAGAAAGGAATAATTTTCATTACAAATCCATGATTTAAAAGTAAATTTTTTCAAGATAATTTGAAAACGTAAATGTTTTTTTTTTTGTTTATTATAATTATCATATTGTCTTATTTAGTTTTTGGTAACTCAGTCCTTTTATTTTATTTCGTAATGACATCCTAAAGCTAAACTTATCGATAGTTTTAAAATAAATAGTGACTAATATTTACAAGTCAAGTTAGCTGCCATAATACCTTTGAACGCACAATTTTAAATCTTTCTAATAATTGTTTACACTGTTTAAAGAAAAAATGTTTTTTTTTAATATATTGCAAAATACCTATTATGTTTTTTTAATAACAATTTGTTAAAATAAAATCTGTATTACTTATCTTTTTAATTTTCTAAGCTGTTTTAAAATCATTTTTTGGTAAAAGCGTTCAAAGTGTTAATCGAAATAATAATAAGATTTATATTACCAGTTATAAATGTAGATTTTAATAAAAATGTGCCTGTAATTTATTACAATAATACAATAGTTCCATACAAGGTGCTTAGTTCTTTACAAATATAGAATATCACATACTTCCATTTTATCTAAAAATATTACCTACTAGTCTTTATTTTGTATTACAGCAAGGTTTTAAATAAGTAATAAAGTACCAGTAGACGTAGTTTTTCGGAGGACAAAAATTACTAAATAAACGTAACTTTTTGCAGCTAAAATTATTAATTTATAAAATGATATGTATCGTTTATAAAAAAAGACGATTATTTGAAGCAAACATATTATAGCAAATCGGTTAGAATTAAAGAATTGTGCAAATTCAAATAATATCAGTGAAATAGGGTTAATTTTTAAAACGAATACATTAAAAATATTGCATATACCGATTTATCTGATTTATTATTATGGATTTTCGAAGAATCGATGTACACGTACAATCAAATTGATAATTTTATTCGATTTGACATTTTGTCGATATTGAGAAATCGATGTATTGTGGAATATAAAATTTGATGGATCACCTTAAATACTGTGCCTTCTTTATATTAAAACTATAAGAGGGTGTTATATTTTTTCTTTAACGAATAAACGATTGTTTGTAAATATAATTAAGCTGTTTTTTTTTTTCATTTTTGCCCCATTTTTTCCATTTGTGTATGTAACTTTTTTAATTTTTTAAAAGGATTGGAAATCATCTAATGAATTCTTCCGATCTTTCTGACGAATAACGAAATGCCCTCAGGTATCTTGCCATCGTTGCGTGCCAGGCCATTGGGTTCTTACACAACCGGAACGCCGACGGTGACAAGAGCTCGTCGGATGATGTCATTAAGATTCGCGTGCCGCGCTATGCGGCCCGCGCTATGGCTGCATGACAGGCCGTGGTGTCCGAGGCTGTTGACAACTTCGCCACAGTGGCAGCGATGAGGAGAAAAGCAAGGAGCGCCAAGACGCAGGCAGGCCGAGAGGCGGAAAGTAGTATCGTCGAACATGGTGCCAATGTTCGACGACGGTAGTGCGTGAAGCCAGAGACCCGACTCCCACTCACCCACAGCCAGCAGGCGCGCACGCTCTGCAGTAGTAGTTGATGTGGCAATAAGTTTTTCCTGAATTTGCCTGCAGAGCGGCTCGTCCCACCGTCTCTGGGATGAAGGGTAGTCGGGCTGATTTGAATTCGGGCAAGTGAGTCTCCAGGCACAGTAGATAAATATACAGTAAAACATCTTCATACAAACGTGCCGCTCTCGGTTTGAATGTGTGCGTGCGCGCCGCGCGCCATGTCGGCACGCGATTTCACGCACACGCTAGCATAATATATGGGGCAATAAGGTGGCGGCAGTGCGGGCTGTGCAGCGCGACTGTGAGCACGCGCGTACGCTACATGACCGCTTGCGTTCGTCAACTCTCGCCGGCGCGGGCGGCGGACACTTGTCGTAAATTACGAGTATCATGACTTCAAAAAGAGGAAAAAAATATTGTAGTGTTTTCGGGTGCCTCAATAATGATTTCGCAAACCCGGACTTATCATTCTTCATACTTCCTACTCAACCAGAAATGTAAGTACCTACTTATACTTAAATATTATTAGAAAATATGGTATTGTATTGTTTATTTCACAGTTTATTTGCTTTATTAAGAGCGTAGCCGAGTCGCATTTTTCTGAATACTATGTTTAGAGCTAAAGTTTATTTTAAGAAGTCTAGTTTTACTATAAAATAGAGGATTGAGTACGAAACATCGTTTTGGTAAACATATTTTTCGCGTAGGTATAGTTGTAATAAGGACAATTTCACAATAATTAATAAATAATAATAAAGCGTTCCGGACGTGCAGAAACAGGAGAAAAATTTTCTCGGTATCAAATTTGTAACTTAGTATAATAAATGTTATGTGAATAAAAGCTTTTTATTTTTACTAAATTTATAAATTGGTAAAATATTCAATCATAATATGCTTTTTATTTTATAAATTTAGATCAAGTGCTGCTTGTTCGAAAATATTAACTAAAAGTAAAAGTGACAACCCTGGGTATCAACGCAAGAGTAGGCTAATAACTCGGCGGGCGGCCTTAGATAACCTACTGTATATTTATCTACTGTGCTCCAGGCCTCCACTGCCTCGTTGAAGCACGGCACATCAAAATCAATCAGTATAGAAACTAGAATATTCCCGATTCATTTATCAGTGCCGTGAACCGAGGATATAAAAGCCGGTAAACTAATACTGGTAATTTTGCGGCCGCCGAGGCCTCCCATATGGATGGGAAGGGTTGCTTGTGCCCAGGCTCGGTCGTCCATGGCCACATTTAAAATAAGAGTATGCTTGATTATTTGGTCCCTTTTGTCAAGAAGGTGCTTCCATAAATGGGAAGCACGAAGGAAATATATTAATTTTGGGCCGAAACAGCAATAACGAATAAGAGTGAAGCAATCTTTCCGAAAGGTCATTAAAATTTTGATTTTTTTCTTTTGGTTTCAAATGGCTCGAAAATATAATTGCCAAGCAGAATTTTTGACGCCATATTTTAACTAAGACTTTTTATTTTTAAATAAAATAAAGTATTTAAAATATAAAATATTCAAATTAAAATGACTGAATCTTAGTTCATTAGAAGCTGTTTAAAAAAAATACCGGCCAAGTGCGAGACGGACTCGCATGCAAAGGGTTCCGAACGTATTTTATTTTTGTAGCATGTTACTTACAAACCATAGAATATAGGTTTTCCTGTAACGTAGGCAAAGAACTATAATCTGTGTTTTAATCAAAATTTTAGACTCAGCAGTTCCGGAAGTAAGTGGGGATAATGATAATAATTTTTCATCTAATTTCTCTACAAAACGATTTATTTAAGTAATAATAAAAAAACCCTCACAACACGCCCTTTCATTTGATAAGTCACATGGTACCTACACATGGAAAAAGTTATTTTTTAAGTTGTTTACTTTTGCCCCCAAAACATTGACCCCATTTTCAATTTTAATTTTGTGTCACTTCCTTGTTTGGGTCGTAGACGATTATGTGTACATAATTTCAACTAAATCGGCATAGGTGCAATAGTTTCGGAGAAAATCGTCTGTGACAGACGGATAGATAGACAGACATCCAAGTGATAAGGGTTCCGTTGTATGGTACAACGGGATAGAGGATAAAGGTTTTGAGCAAAAAAAATGCACGTAGTACACAGGTTATAAATTATATTGAAAAGAGAAACACAAACTTTACTTTATTTAAATATCTTAAGGTTTTGTTGAACTTTACTCATTTTTTGTAAATAATGTGCTTAAATTTATTATATTCTTAATTGTACACCAAAAAGTAAAATTAACACTAAAACAAATACACACACTTATAAAATAAGGCGTCGTCATAACAAAAAGTGATCAAATACGATCGCACTGTCCGTCGCGCCGGCAGAGGGCGCCTTTCGTTTTTGCCGTACAAATGAATGCGAGGTTTGCGTGCTTGCGCATTTATCACATTGTCTAAGGACGACGCCTAAGAATGAATCTTGTGATTGCGAGTGTGAAACAGGTTTTTTTGTCGGATTGAAACTAAGCTTAGAATGCCAACGTCTCTTTAAAATATGAAAACTGTCCTGATCTGTCAGGGAGAAAAAATCTATTTGAATTGTGCACGTTGAGTGATGACAATGGTGAAAGTGAACTCTTCAACGGCTTCACAGTTCAAGCTCCGCTTATGAGCCATCAGTTGAATCACACCCCAACTTCACTCCTTTGCTCAGAGCAACCGGAGGTATATCTGTAAAGAGAACGTAAAAATGCGTCGTTATTGAACAATTTAGTAAGTTTATTAAGGCATGAACATAGATGATATTACACATCGATCCAAACCAATGAATCTGCATCATTTAGGTATGAAAATAAGAGACTTTACAGTTAAAACGATTAAATTCCATAGTGATTTCTGCCCTAACATCTGTATAAATAAAAATGAATCACTAAACGTGTTGCAAGGGCATAACTCGAGAACGGCTGGACCAATTTGACTGGCCTGTTGGTCGAGTGGTTAGCGACCCTGACTGCTAAACCGGAGGTCGTGGTTTCGATTCCCACCCAGAACAAATCTTTGTGTGATGAGCATGATCATTTGTTCTGTGCCTGGGTGTAATTTGTCTATAATATGTATATATTTAGAAATATATAAGTATGTTTATCAGTTGTCTGGTTGCCAGAGCACAGGCTCTGCCTAGTTTGGGATCAGATGACCGTGTGTGAGTTGTCCCAAGATATTATTCTTAATTTAGCTAATTCAGTTTTTGTTCTGTTTGTTATTGTCAGGAGAAGGTTCTTAAGACAGAAAATTTTGAAAAAATATTTACATACGGGCGAAGCCGGGGCAGACCACTACTATATTATAAAGAAATTCACCTGATTTAAGAATGTCCTTCAAGTTTGAAAAAGTTCGTATCCATTTGATTAGATAGGCGGGAACGTCGCATTTGTCACCCACATAATCTGGTGTACATTGACAGACTGGCTTGTTATCCTTGTTGATAGTACATGTACCGCCGTTAAAACAGTTCGTGTCGCACACGTTTACCTCACACCATTTCCCAGAGTATCCAGCCTTGCAACTGAAATAGAGAACATAAGAAACAGCTTTACTCGATGAACAGCATGCGAATGCAGTAGGCTACAGTAAAGGTAGGCCCAAAAATATATTTTTTGTCTACTTTAAAAGTGGACGAAAATTCGCATCGTCAGTATCGTGATTTCAACCCTGAATAATGTGGTGAGTTTTTTTTTTGGCATTATGTGTGGGCTGGCCTACCCTTACTTGTAGCCTACTGCACGCCCATGATAAACAGGGGAAAAAAATATTTGTGATGAGTAACAAGCGAACAGGAGGGAAGCGCGTGGCAAGATGATAAGAGAACGGGAGCTTGTCAAGGTTAAGCAACGCTTGCCACGAACAGTCCGTAGGTGGGTGACCATCTTAACATAACGAGACTACCGTACCTTGGCAAACACGTTAAGCCGTTGGTCCGGGCTGTCATTTGAACATCTTTGACAGTCGTTTCGCGTGGTCGGAAGCCAGAAAATCTGACAAAAGTCTAGCCAAAGAGTATAGTGTCACCCGTTACTGGGTAGTGGAGCCACTTGATGTTGCTCCTATAGTAAAAGTTGTTCATAATCATGAGTGTTTTGCGTTCATTCTGTCACACTTTGTATATTACTACTTTTACCGCTTTGTAATCTGATAATATGGTAAGGAAAATTTTATAATAAGGCTCTCTAGGTCTCTTTTACTCCTCACCTTCCGCCTGACGCAGGTACTTACCGGACACGGCTGTTTCGGGAGGTACCTGTTTCGGATTAAGCGGGAGGACACGCCCGGGTGTCAGCACTGTGAGGATCGCCCGGAGGACACGGTGGAGCATACGGTGGAGGTCTGCCCTGCTTGGGCTGAGCACCGCCGTGTCCTCGTCGAGGCGATCGGCGGCGGCAACCTCTCGCGTCCGGCCCTGGTTGAATCCATGGTCCGGAGCGAGGAGGCTTGGGAAGCGGTCACCTCCTTCTGCGAAGCAGTAATGCTAGCGAAGGAGGAGGCGGGCCGCGCGAGGGAAAGGCAAGGCCTTCGCCCCAACCGCCGCAACAGGAGAAGACGCCCCGGGCGTCGGGAGTCGCAGGGCGATCCCCGGCCACCGTAGGCGCGGGCCTGCGGACGGCGAGCGTTGGGTGGCTCGCTGTCCGATCACCACCAGGCCCGGGTCGATGGCGCGTTGTGTTTCACGCGCGCCTCAAAGAGATGTCAGCAAAGAGGACGGGGCCCGCTAGGGCCAGAGCCTGCCAGGGTTGCGGAATTTGTTCGAAAGAGTCACCGCGGCCCTGGAAAGCAAAGGGCTTTAGAAGGAACACGGATGGGTTTTAGTCAGTAAGAGTCTGACACGCCCTTCCGCTCCACCCAGAGCGGAAGAAGTCATTTGATGATATCCCATCCTTAAAAAAAAAAAAAAAGTCTCTTTTACTCAAAAGATGACGATGTTCGACGCGAGTCAGTGCTCCAGGTATGCTAACATAAGGTTTCGTAGATTTCTAGTTCTCTTCTGAGAAACGGTGATGGAGATGACGTGGATGTTGAAGGATCTGACAACGTTATCATCTAGGCTTTGTTTAAGTTGACATTTACTAAAGCAAGCATTAAGGTCAGCGTTCACAGAGTGGCGACGCACAGTTTCTGAGATAGCGAAACGATATAGAACTGTATTTCCCATAAAAAATTTACCCATTACAGTGTGTCAACATTTGAGTGAACCCCGCGGCTCCACGATGCACGTCGCGTCTCGGTGTGAGCTCACCCTAAATATCTTTGCTATTCATTAATGTGATTAATATGTTTTACCTGCATTGAGGTTGACCCTTAGCAGTGAAACTACAATTTCCATTAAAACAATAGTTGTAGCATACTGAAACTTCACATCTGTCACCGGTGTAACCCAGCGTACATTCACATCGAGACTCTCCACCAACTTCTGTGCCGTGCAAACACAGTTTTTTACGCTGTATCAGATTCGCCAGAGGTTTGCAGTAGTGAACTCCTTCAGTTTGATCCTGTATTGCATAATTGGCTGCTATAACTTTACAAACATTACAGGGTTGGTTCGATATAGTGAGCAGTTTTGCTGTAGCGTTAGAATGCAAATTCTTTGGTAATTGCCAAATTTTCTCTTGAGTACCGCCCTTCCAGTAGATGGAATCTTTAGATACGGCCAGTGAGCTTATATAATATTCATCTGTGACAAGATATCTTATTCTGTTCTGTAAATCAAAATCAGCACTTTCAATAAATAAGTGATTATCATTTTCACTTATTTGCTCGGTCCAGTAAATTTTTCTTGTCTGTTGGTCAATGGCAATGTTCCGTCTGTCATAAACAGGACTCTTTAATAAAACGGTTTGATAGGTTTCATTGTGCCGAGCCCTCCATATGGCCTCGTCTGTGACCCAGTAAATATACCTGGAAAAGTTAAAACAATTCTAAGTCATCATAAACACACAGCGGCAATAACAGCGGAACGTGAAAAATATCGTTTCTCTTTTTTTAAATACGATTTCATTATAAATTAATTATTTAAACATTTGCTTTAGTTCACTCGTGTGTCTGTCTGTCTGTCCTTTCTTCTACCTATAGATAGATAGAAATTAAGTGTAATTATAGTTTTGAAAATGATTGCTGTACCTAGTTTGTGTTAGTTGTTATATTAATTTTAAGTTTTTTATTTTTGCATGCTGAAAATGAGTAAGCAAAATATGGAAAGATTTTAACTTAAGAACATTATGGACCATATTTTACGCAAAATAAATATTCTAAATACCGCGCAAGAAAACAAAAACAAAAATATAAGCAGACACGGACGAAGACGTGGGCAACAGCTAGATTTTTAAATAATAGCTTTAAAAAAAAAGCAAAACTAAAAAAAACCCATTAAACTCTGGAATACGCTACCCCTTGACATCAAGAAGGCGGAGTCTAAATTTTCCTTTAAGCGAAAAATCCGAAAATACTACTTAAAAGCTTGTCATTCTTAGTTGTTCTTCGTCATGATTATTATGAATTCTATTAATCAGTAAGATTATTAAATATCATATTTATTAGTTTATTATTTTAGCATATTTATGTATTTTATTAGTATAATATATATTATTTGTGTATTCTTTCCGAAACAAAATTATATTTTAAATGTTATTTTTATTTGTTGTAAACCTACCACAGTGTAGACTTTTTAACCCAAAGAGTGACTGGTAGAGAATGCCTTGATGCATTAAATCCGCCCAAGTACCACTATTGTACATTAAGTTTAAATAAATAAATAAATAAAACTGTACTATGTCCTCGTTTAGCTTCGAAACCATTAGGAGCAACTATCATAAGAAATGCTAAAACAATAAAACATGCTTAACATGTTAAAATTATCATTCATACAGAACCCTTTGCGCGCGAGTTCGATTCGCACTTGGCTTGTTTCTTTTCTGTTCTGCTAAGATTGCCGGTGTGTATGATTATGTCATTAGTGACGTACCCTTCACAGCTGTCCACGGCTATATCCCCGCAGGGCTGATTCAGCGTCATTAAAAGAATGTCGTTAATTTCGTCGTCAGGTTTTGCAGGACTTAAAGATCGTTTGTATATTTTATTATCTTCATTCCAAAATATTGATTGTGTAACTGGGTAATAGACGACTCTCATTGTGCGTGCGTCTGATTTTTTCGTATATAGTAGTTGTGTGGTCATCGATGATAAGTCGAAGCTGGATATTGATATGCTGGGCTTGTTGATGTCGGAAAATAGGAGCCTGTTATTAACTGCATCGTATGTGACTGAATTGATATTAGTTGCTCCCGGAATGTCTTCCGTGTGCTTTAAATCCTCGTTGTAATAAAAATTTAGTCGATTCTTCTCGGCCACAACGACATCTGGAACATAAATACATCATTTATTCAAGTGATTGTAACATAGATTTCCCTTTTATTTATAAGTCGTGTATTTTAATAAATTACCTCATCATTTAGTAAAATACGCGACTTATAAAATGGTTTTTAAATGACTTGCATTCCCGCCAGTCCAATTATTGCTCAAGAACTGAGTACCTTCTACAATAAAACCTAACAGACAGATGTGTTGCTGGGGAGTTTTTTGCCCCACTTCTTCTTCCCAGCTAAAACACACAAATCTAGGAATACTGAGCTACTCGTTACTCGTTACATTGTTAAGATTTTACTAATAGATTTTGATTTTTTGTCGTTGTCTAATTGTAGCATTGGATTGGTTAAAGGTTAAAGTTGATTTTATGTGTATGTTTTATTTCTTATAACCTATTTATATTAAGACACTTGATTAACTTACTAACAGTTCATTTTGAACCGAGAAGCGAAACTCATCCTGATTTGATCAATCCGGCCTGATCGATGGGAATCCAGTCCGATCCGGCCGGATCGATGGGAATCCGGTCGGATCCAGCCGGAATAAAAATGACGCCGGATTGCAATCCCTATTCACGGGTGCCTTTATCGGATCCTACATGGGTCCGATGTAGATTTAGCAAAATTAAATTATAAATCCCGCACACCTCCACTGAAATGAGAGGATCCTCCGACCGGACGGTTGTTGTGTCTGGTGGGCAACTGCCCGATAGTTCATATTCGGACTATTGCATATGTTCAAATCGCACCGAGAACTTTCTTGTGCGATGCAGGTTTTCGTTCGTAGTTCATTGCTGACAGAATAAATGGCGTTGCGGTTCTTTGCCGTACAAATTTTGCTTTTTTGTTTTTCATGTGGTGGCATTGAAGCCGCTACAGACGTATCTGCCATTTGGATTAATGACTGCTTCAGCCATTTTCCAAAGAATATTGGGACACATCCTAAGAAAATACGAACTCTCTAGTTTTAGGCTTTCGGCGACTGGGACCGCAATTAACTGGGACCGCGGTCCTCGTTGTCGGATCCATTTAGTTTTAATATTTTTCTTCCGGCGACTGGGACCACCCATAAATCAATGACAAACAATCAAACTTAAACTTAATGTACAATAGTGGTACATGGGCGGACTTAGTGCATCAATTCTCTACCAGTCAACCTTTGGGTTAAAAAGACTACACTGTGGTAGGTTTACAACAATTAAAAATAAAATTTGTTTTTTTTTTTTTTTTCTGAAAGAATACACAAATAATATACGTTATACTTACTAATAAAATACATATAAATGCTAAAATAATAAACTAATAAATATGATATATAATAATCTAACTGATTAAGAGAATTCATAATAATCATGACGAAGAACAACTAAGAATGACTTTTAAGTAGTGTTTTCGGATTTTACGCTTAAAGATAATTTAGACTCCGCCTTCTTGATGTGAAGGGGTAGCATATTCCAGAGTTTAATGGTAGAAATAACGAAAGAATAAGACAAAAACCCGGTGCGGTGAGAAGGGATATGAAGAAGTAAGTTTTTAGATGCTCGAAGGTTGAGACTGTGAGAACTGCCCAACACTTTAAAATAATGTTTTAAATAATCAGGAGCACAAGGATCGTTCATAATACTGAAGAACATGTTGAGGGATCTGAGGGATTTCCTTTGACGGATAGGCAACCATTTAAGCTGAGAACGGAAGGAAGAAATGTGATCATATTTACGAAAGCCAAAAATGAAACGAATACAAATTGTTAAGAAGTCGATCCAGCCTGTTCAGAAGTTATTATTTAGCTGCTGTCATAACTTCAAAGTTCCTAAAACAAGGAAAATTATACGCCAGTACCTGGGAAAAGTCAATTTTCATCATAAATAAACTACACAATGCAATTATCTTGGAACAATTTACTAAGGAAAGGTGCGAAATTCATATGGTCAGCAGTATGTCAGGAATTATTTGATAAAATAAAAGCATTGCTATATTTAAAACCGGTTCTGAATATATTTAACCCTAAACAACCAATCAATATTTACACCGACGCTACTATCAAAGGTGTGGTGGGAGCGGTGTTGACACAAGAAGATAAAAATGGGAATAATCAGCCAGTTGCTTATTTTTCGAGAAAGTTGACTGAAACTCAAAAACAGAAGAAGGCTTATACTTAGAATATTTGGCAATAAAATAAGCTGTGAAATATTGGCAACAGTGGCTTATAGGAAAAGAATTTATGGTACACTCATATCATAAACTGAATAAAAACATGAATATCAAAGCAACGACTGATGAGGAACAGGGGATTTGATGTACCTACTATTTATACCAATATAATTTTAAAATAAATTATAACCCTGGAGTATCTAACCAGAAAGCAGACTGCTTAAGCAAACACCTAGATCTAGAACCTTATGATAATATGGACGATTGTTTGAAAAGTAGTAAATTTAATAAGCCAAAGAAAAGATGGATGGGTTGTATTAGGAGTGATATGAAAGAAAAGGGAGTTAGCGTGACGGTTGACAGGACAGAATGGAAGAAAAAAACGTGTTGCGCCGACCCCAAGTAACATAGGATAAGGGCAGGAAGATGATGAAATTTAATAAGTCTACAAGATATAAAAGATGACTAACATAGAATTCAAGACCCACAAAAAGGAAAACATATTACGGAAAATGGGATTTTCTACAAAAAGAATAAAGGATGGAAAAACATCATACTACCAGAGGAAGTGAGCAAAACCTAGGGTTTTGCTCACTTCCTCTGGAATACACAAATTACACCCAGACACAGAACAAATGATCATGCTCATCACACAAAGATTTGTCCTGGGTGGGAATCGAACCCACGACCTCCGGTTAAGCAGTCAGGGTCACTAACCACTCGACCAACAGGCCAGTCAGACCAGTCTTACCAATGAGTACCGTGTTACCCAGTTAATGGGTTGTGGAGGTCTGGTAGGCAGCCGCTCAACGTAAAATACTGGTATTCAGCTGGATCCGGTTTGACTGGAAGCCGACCCCAATATAATTGGGAAAAGGCTAGGCAGATGATGATGTATGTATTTAGAAATATAAGTATGTTTATCAGTTGTCTGGTTGCCATAGCACAGGTTCTGCCTAGTTTGGGATCGGATGACCGTGTGTGAGTTGTCCCAAGATATTATTATTATTTATTATTATTAAACATTCAACAAATCTGTGATGAATGTGAAACTTGTATAAAAACAAATCAAGGAAGAAACCAAAATGCGGCTTAATGTCACATTAAGGTCCCGCAATGGTCGTGACCATTTGAAATTATATTTACTGATACCATTGGAGACTTTGGAGGATCACGGTCAACAAAAATACTTACATCTTTTAGTCGATCATTATACAACTTATGCTTATATTTCCGTTTTAAAAACACAACATTATATTATTATTATACGGGGGGAGTTTTTAAAGTGTGCTTTGGTGGCCAAATCCAAAACTATTAGGAATATCGAAAAACACCGAAAGGAGTCTCGAGCCCGATTTTGATGAAAACTAAAACTGCATTATTGGATTTTTGAAAAATCGGTTTTCCTAGCCAGGAA
Source organism: Mamestra configurata (assembly GCA_002192655.3). NCBI lineage: Eukaryota > Metazoa > Arthropoda > Insecta > Lepidoptera > Noctuidae > Mamestra > Mamestra configurata. The sequence goes on along the minus strand of NDFZ01005399.1, from coordinate 99,555 downwards.
TCGAACCGCTTGGATTAAAAAAAAACACATTCTGTATTACACCATCCGAAAGTGTCGCTACTAAGGATCAAATTCTGAGAAGTAATAATCAGTGATCTGATAATCGGGCGCTAATATATCTAAACTTCACTTTTATTCCCACGAAAGTATAATACGGACATGCTTTTCAGAATCCCGGATCCCGGAATCGTTCGAAATTCCTGAGATTTCTAAAAATTCCGCATACAAAATATAGTTAGAACTCGCTGTGAACTCTCATTGTATTTTTTTTTAATTTAAAAAGCCGATTCTAATGGAACTTTTAATTTACAATGAAAGTTTTTAGGTGTTTTCATTTGTTTTGAATAAAATATAGATACTAAATCAAAATAACCACTGCTATAATTTCATTAAGTTTGTTATAGTTGTTTTTACAAAATTGTAAAATCCCGGGAAGCCGGTATTACTTATTTATTCAGAAAGGAATGTCCATATTATTCTTTCACGGGAAGAAGTTTAGGTATATAAGCGCCCGATTATCCTATACATGGTAAACTAAAGAAAAGAGTTTTTTTTTTAACAAAAACACTTTATTAAAAAAAAAATTAAATGACAATTTTTTTTCAAAAATCTATGTTGCCGCATAATTAAAAAAATATATTGTAGTTACGGTTTAGGTGGGTACGTTTAGTCAATATCTAAAAAGTAATTTTAGATTTCTGAAGATCCGCTCGGAATCGTATGAAAACCCGTTCGGTAGCTTTTGTGTTTATTGCGTAAACACAGACAGACACGGGGAAACTTTGTTAAATTCTTGGCACAGTTCCAACATACGATTGAGGAAAATAAAATAATCAGAGTTAGGATTTTTGGCAAAAATCAAATCTAATTTCTGTCTAATTTCGTTTTCCCTAAACAAAATATTTTTTGGATAATTTCTGCAAATTCTCAAAACATTACAACACTAACAATTTCTGCCGTAATCCTAGTGTTTGTGTTAGGAACATTTGTCTCGTTAAGTCAGAAGAACTTGAATTTAAAGTAGTTTTTGCAAGGCTCCCCAGAGGGTACTGTTTTTCTTTTTGACCTCGTGGCTAATGAATATCAGCTGCACGGATCGATCAAGGTTGACCATCTTATCATACCGAGTTTCCTCCGTTGGTCCCGGCTTTTATTTGTAGATCTTTGGCAGTCGTCACGGATAGTCAGAAACCAGTTAATCTGCCTCCAGTCTTGCCAAGAACCACTTTTTACCTAGTTAATGGGTTGTGGAGGCCTGAGGTCGAAGGGCAGCTGCTCCAAGTAAAATACTGGTATTCAACTGAATCCGGTTTGACTGGAAGCCGGCCCCAATATAGTTGGGAAAAGGCTAGGCAGATAATGATGTATGTCAGTAGGTACTCAGTATATATGTATGATTGTATGTATTTTTCTTTGATACCTGTAGCCAAAATGGCTGTATATATTTTAACAAATGAGGTCAAAGTCAAAGTCAAAACGTTTATTTCAGTTAGGCCATTAAACGGCACTTTTGAACGTCATCATTTACAGTTCAGTAAAATAATATGATAATAGTATTACATTAATAAAGTGACTCTACTGTCCATTCGGAAAGGTAAATTCTTATGGAGAAGAACGGACAAGAAATTCCATAGGTAATCTTTTCAAATAATAGTTTTACAAAATATGGTATATAAAATTAATTTAATATTATGTGAGGACGATGCACACAGAGTATGGTACTTATAGTAACAAAGTATACAGCAGAGGTAAACTTTTTCATTTTCTAAACAAATTTAGGTAAATGGTACTCACATATTTACAAATATTGGAACCATTAATTAAACAGTGTGTGAGTTAACAGAAAAATAAAAACACAAAAAAGAAACAGTATATCTATAAAGTTAATACATAAACCAACCAGTTTGATCTTGTCTACACCTTTGATTGTCCTATGGAGCAGGACCAGCATGTTTCCAAGCATTCTTATTCTGAATGTAATCATCTAATTTGAGAGGTAAAAGAGGTATCACTAGTTACGTCTTCAGTACCGTAGTGACATAGGCAGTATGAATTTTGAAAAATAAAAAATCGTTGAACTTAGCTTTATGATTGTTTCTTTGGCAATGTTTTTAAATACAAATATTCTCATTAAAAACATTACTTTCCTTTAGAGATTCCGCGAATATTCGGTTATTATGATATTTGACGACACGGTTGGCGCAGTAGTTGAGCGATTGACTGCTGTGTTGCCGGTCGCGAGTTCGATACCCGCACAGACTAAATATCTGTATGGCCTACAGATAGTTGTTCCGGGTCTGGCTGTAGTGTGTGTATGTTTGTAAACGCACAGACGATACAGGAGAAATTCCTAGTGTGGAGCAACGTTTTTTTTAAAAAGAAAGTAAAGATTATTCGTTATTCGGCCATTCGGCTTCTTTTCCTACTATTCAATATTCGGCCGATTACTGAATACTAAATATGATTCACTCAAAATAATTCTACTTCCTACTAATATTAAAAGCGGAAGTTTGGATGGATGGATGTTTGTTACTCTTCCACGTAAAAACTACTGAATGGATTTTGATAAAATTTGGCACAGTGGTAGATTATAGTCTGGAATAACACATAGGATACTTTTTATCCCGAGAATATGTTCCCTTGGGATAATTTTCGACAATCACGCGGGCGGAGCCTCGGGCGGCAACTGGTATTGTAATAAAGAACGAGCTTAAAATCTATCAGTGGTAACTCATCTTTACATGGTAGAAAACAAAGTTGCTTTTTCCGTCTGTTCGCTTATATCTTTTAAATTACGCAACGGATTTTAATGCGATTTTCATTAGGAGACAGAATCATTCCAGAGAATAATTTATATGTATAATTTGTTCCGAAATTCTTACGGGAACGGGAAAATGGGATATATGCGTACGAAGTCGTGGACAAAAAGCTAGTGATGAAAACATTTTATTCGCGAATAAACAGTGCATTTTATTTAAGATAAGTAACACAATGTGATTTTACCATGAACAAATAATGCGTATTGTGATACGACCTTCTCGCAAATGAAACAATACGAGTAGTTACCGCACACACTCCAAATCCAGCCGTTTCAGAGATCCCACGGGAAAATTATGGTTTGTAAGCTCAACTGTTAAAAAATGCAGAAGGTAAACGTTCTGTCCGCCACTGTACAGTGATTTCTACTTATGCATAAAGTTTAAATAAATTGAAAATATGTACTTAGCACTCTGAAGTCTGAGGGTCCGTCTCAAATCTGTGCTCGCGGCTGCACCGAAGTGACATGGACTATGAAGTTCACATTCGAAAGGGGAATGCCTGATTTTAGGCCTTGCGATGCCCAAGAAATTTAATTTAGTAAAAAAAATATGTAAATTTTACGTAATTAACTCTTGTATTCACGACGCGATAAAAGTCAGTAACATTTTTTAATAAATAATAAATATTGAAACGATACAACGAAATAAACAGACATTTGCTAGGTTGCTAATTTAAAATCCGGGAAAAAATAAAGATTTGTTGCAAAACATTGATTTGACATTTGTTACATTGTACTTTATTTATTTAGTCTCGTTGCATTCATTCATGTTACTTGTGGGCACTCAAGGCCTAAATCACTATGGCATATATGCATCCCCTTTAAGGCAAGCGTAGCAGTTGAAAAATATCTGTGTTCCTTAACACATACGTTACGCACAACTTACGTTGCCTCCATGTTTGTGGAAAAAAGATGTGCAACTATTTTTGGTGTAATAATTTACTGGGAATCTTTTAATGGAAGACTTGAGTTGAAAATAATGTGAAATAAAACTGTGGGGCAAGTAGTACTGGTCCACCTGCGTGCGCGTCAGCACCCAGAGCATTCATCATGAATCATGTTCCCTGTCCCCTTTTATTGTGAAAGAAACCTCAAAAAAATCTAACCAACGGATAGCTATTTTTAAACGGCAACAGTCTTCATTAGTCCTAAAATGTATATTCAGAAATAATAAAATAACTATGCACTAAACCATTCCAAACTTGTTCAATAAAATTGTAAGGAATGATTCTGGTAAGCGCTATTTATCTTGTTAATTTGAGTATTTATTATATTGTATGTAAAGTTTATATATTCGTAATGTTTGTATGTATTAATTAAATATCAATCGCTTTTTATTCACCATGTTGCACCTACACCATTCTCTGCATCACCCAAAGGTTGACTGGTAGAGAATGCCTATGGCATTAAGTCCGCCTCTGTACGTAAAGTGTTACTAAATAAATAAATAATTACTATCGTTCATGACTCTTCTACTCACCCCAGGAGAAAGAGTGCGCCAATCCCACGAACAGTGCCAAAAGCACCAACACACGCGTGCAGTGCATAGCATGCGGCGTGCTATACATCTCGTTCTACAGACAAGGTTGGTACAGCAGACTTTTAGTGAGACGTCAGCTCTCGCTGACCGCTCGCTGGATATAAAGCAAAACTCTTTTTTTCCGTGAACTCGAATCTATTAAAAGGTAGCCACATCGCTGCCAAAAACTTTTGAGGCTTCCCGTGGGTAACGTGATGAAAACTAAATTAAAATCTACTTATCAAATTCCGGGAAACCCTAATATTTCCCAGTAAAACCCAAGATTTGCCGTGTCTTACTAGTAAACAACCGAATTAATCTGAGGCAATCGCTTATTTTAGAACTTTTACTAGCTCACTAAACAAACTGTTAGAAAACAGTGATGTCATTGCTACATTCACTGATTGATTAACTTAACCAAATTAGGTACTGCAGGTCGATTCTGTAAACATGTCGAAGTGAAGGCTTGGGTGAAGTGATCAATGATAAAAGTGACAAATGAGCTGTCAATCCATAAAATCAAGATGTCACTTGATCACGGAGTGAGCTGTCATTTCATCTTGATTATATAATAATAATAATAATAAGTGAGATATAACCTGACCGATAGCCCAGCCCTGAATTCTCCAGCAGTGTGCTTAGAGGGTTCAAGGCTAGGCAAAACCAAAGCGGACTCAAACTATCGCCCTGGAATATACCCCGCTCGATCCTTACCGGTTCGCTGTTCCTCTGGATATTTCGACATCCTGGATAGCGAAGAACTGTCCTCCATTGCCCCATACACGACATCAGGAAGGTGCGTAGCATTGTATCAATTTTATACAATTCTAGCACCCTCATGAGCCATGTATGAGGCACCGAGTCATAGGCCTTCTTATAGTCTATCCAACATGTCGACAGATCCTTTCGGGAACGCCGAACCTGTTGGCTAATGGCCATATCAATGAGGAGTAGCTCCTTAGTACCGCGGGACCCATTCCTACATCCATTTTGAGAGACAGACATGATGTTGTTGCTGTTAATATGATTATTAATTTTAGCTCTCAAAATAGATGTAAGAACCTTATAGACCGTCGGTAGACACGTGATCGGTCTAT
>NDFZ01005399.1:59610-90550 GCA_002192655.3 Mamestra configurata | reverse complement strand
GCCCTACATGGGCCCGACGTAGATCAATTAGCGTCCGTAGCCTGGTTGCGTTTCGGTGATCTCTTTGGAGAAACCGAAGGTTTTGTCTGTGCAATTATGGACGAAGTTATCATGACGAATAACTACCGGAGATTTATTGTGAAGGACGGCACGGTTGACATATGTCGGGCATGTCACCGTCCGGGAGAATCGATTCGCCACATTGTCTCTGGTTGTTCTCGTCTAGCTAACGGAGAATACTTGCATAGGCACAACCTTGTAGCCAGGATTATCCATCAGCAACTTGCTCTGAAATACTCTCTTGTGGAATCGGAGGTGCCGTACTACAGGTATGCGCCCGACCCAGTTCTCGATAATGGCAATATCACATTGTACTGGGATCGGTCCATCATCACTGACAGGACTATTGTTGCCAATAAGCCTGATATAGTGGTGGTGGACCGAATCGAGAGGCGTGCAATGATTGTAGACATAACCGTTCCGCATGACGAGAACCTCGTGAAAGCCGAGAAAGATAAGCAAATCAAATATATTGACTTGGCTCGCGAGGTTGTCGACATGTGGGATGTGGACTCAGCAATCATTGTACCGATAGTTGTGTCAGCCAATGGCTTAATAGCCACGAGCCTCGACCAGCACCTCAGGAGGCTCTCGTTAGGCAGCTGGATCAGGGGCCTGATTCAGAAAGCGGTACTTCTGGACACGGCTCGTATCGTTAGGAGGTTCCTCTCTCTTGAGCCCTGACCGCCGGTAGCTTGGACCCTGTTCCCGATACCGGTGGGCTACTATTTTTATATTTTTAAATGTTTTTTTTATTTTTGTTTTTTTAAGAAATATTTAAAAATGTAACAAATAAGTTAAAAAATGAATAAACGGAATAATAATAATATATCCTGGGACAACTCACACACGGTCATCCGATCCCAAACTAGGCAGAGCCTGTACTATGGCAACCAGACAACTGATAAACATACTTATATATTTCTAAATACATACATATTATACACAAATTACAACCAGAGACAGAACAAATGATCACGCTCATCACACAAAGATTTGTCCTGGGTGGGAATCGAACCCACGACCTCCGGTTAAGCAGTCAGGGTCACTAACCACTCGACCAACAGGCCAGTCATATGGATTGACAGCTCACCTCGTGATCACTATACCCAAGCCATCACTTCGACATGTTTACAGAATCGACCGGTTGTTTTTTAGACGATTCATTTTACGACGCGAAGTTGACTTTTCAAACCACAATCGATTTGCTTATATTTTTGTTTTCTGTTTTTACATACGCACAGTGTTTTATGAAGCCCATTTTTCGGACAACACATTTTTATTAGAAAAACTGATAGAACGAATCATTTAAATGCGAGATTTCGTATCGCCATTTAGCTACCAAGTCTAGTTTTTGAGTAATATTTTATGAAAATCGACCAATTTCCATCTCGATATTTAGAAAAAAAAAAAATTACACTTAAACTAAGCATGATACGAAACATTTTGTTAGGTACATTGATGGCGTCTTTTATGCTGACTATTTTAAAGCACAAATGAACCTCGTGACTTAATTAGATCCAGATATATACGAGCATTTTGGTTTTTAGTTTTTCTTTTTTTTTTTCAATAATTCCGACATATTGGGAAAAGTTATTAATACTCACATAATTCTGTTTACTTCCCCAACCCTACATTATGACATCCCAAATCCATGGAACTTAGAAGTTGTTCCAATTTAACTATTTTTTAAGGTTATCTCCAATCTGCCCTTAGGTAAGTCGAAAGGTCTATTTTTCTTTCCATTCGCTGAAATGCCTTCAGGGTGTCTTGCCTTTGAAAACAAAAATGTCTTTGGCCCAAACACTTATTTAGCTGATTATAGATTGATTATGCCATCGCCTGCTACCTGAATGCTACTGAGGAGCATTCGATTTGTTTTGGGTCTACGCAAGTGTGACCGTGTTTCTCACCTTCGCAAGGAACTCAAGTTGCTCCCTATCCATCTTCGTAGCAACACTCGGATTCTATGTCTCCTTTTCAACATCCTTCACAACCCATCTCAGAGTACCGGATTATCCATAAGATGGATTAGGCAACTGCCTAGGGGCCCCGCATCGACTAGAGGTCCCGTGGACGCTATATGGGTACGATAATATGGGTAAGGCAAGCGTTAACACGTTCACTGCGTTAGTAAAATTTGATGGAAAGTTGGTGCAGCGTCGGGTCTATTATATCCGAAGTTCGTTGCGTTACTGGGTCGAAAAGACCCGTTTGACTTCCATCTGTTTAGGAGGACAATTTTTTATAGGTATAATGATTAAAGCATGGTCCTTTATAGAAAAACAAATAAACACTCAATAAAATACTGAAATCGTAGATGCACTGAATGGTTTGTTCTTAAATAAAGGGATTGCCTGTCGGATCTCTACTACCCGTTATCCGCACTGTTAAGTAAAAGTGTCGATACATTTTTTGTGTTGTGGATGATAAAAAAAAAACATCGATACCGATAAAATTTAGGCATAATAACTATGTTTTTCAGATCTGTTGATTACACATAAAATAAATTATACCGTAATATTACATGTATAATTTTCATTATAGCATTCTCGACTTTTTAACTTTAGTTAGTAAGACTTGTAATGTGTCACCAGTTGACGGGCTGGTATATAAATAATCAGAACTCCACTTACCCAATATTATCTGTCTTGAAGAACCTTCGCTTACTTTATTTTTCATTGGCTTTTCACCCTTACATGACTCAAAATACATTTTACTGGATCGCTTCATGTTCCATTCACTTTTTTTTTCTCATTTGCATAAAAACTCATCTAAACACGGACTTACTAGCTCAACTAGCATGCAATCTAGTGCGGCTATCGGGTCATCGGACATCGAGTCGTTTAGAACCGATAAACGCACTAGACGTAAAAAAAATTGATCAGTCGGCATCATATTTGAAAAGAGTAACTATGGAGTTTCTTGTCCGTTCTTTTCCATAAGAATCTACCTTTCCGAATGGACATTAGAGTCACTTTATTAATGTAATATTATTATTTTTACTGAACTGTAAACGATGACGTTCAAAGTGCCGTTTAATGGCCTAATTGAAATAAACGTTTTGACTTTGACTTTGAATCGGGTCTTTAAAACCCGATACGATTTTTATGTACCTAAATTATCTATTTAACGAGGCAATTCTAAAACACTAACCGTCCAATTCATATTCATAGGGAGACCAAATACATCTGTCCGGCACCGGCCGTTGGCACAATATTTTTTACGCCGCACCGGAGGAAACCCGATACTGCACCAAACGTGTTAATTCGGAACGCAGCCGGCGCGCGGTCGGCTGATGAATACTAGACTTTATTCACGTTGGGCGGGGAATCCCCGATTCGATGGATGCGTTGCGTAGCGTAATGTATGGTAAAAATAGTTTCAATCTGTTATTGCGATTTGTGAGTTTGGCGACCATGAATTTAATTTAAAAAGTTTTACTGTGCTTCGTGTTTCGAAGAACGGGTGTAATTAATAAACTGAAGTTATAATTAAGTTGCTAAGTAAGTTTGATAATTGATTGGGAGATTTTATTTTACGTCACTCATTTAATTTAATTTAATTTTATAAACTCGACGAGTATAAAATTGATATAACATTGATATAAAAAATATTTAACAATGGCCTACAGGCGCATATTAAGAAAATAAATAGCGTCGCACACTACATTCACTGAAGTTGGTTGGAGTACACGCTGCGGAGAGCTGCGTTGGAGCAATCTCATTCTTTGGATTTGTACAGCAACTGTACAACTTTTTTCGGCGTCAATTCATCGCTGGGCAATTATGCTCAAAAATATCGAAAAAGAAGAATGTAAACAATTCTCGGCTTAAGTTCTGAAAAAAGTGTCCGACACAAGGTAAGGCAAGAGTCGATGCGACTATAGTAGGCGCCAGATAATCGTGGAATAACGGTCATTGACCCACCTACAATTATTGACATTTTTAATTTGAAAAACGGAATTAATGACACAAAGCTGTCCCGAATCATCATCTCTCGTGATCCTTAACATTGTCTAATAATGAAAAACGATTCATATTTAATTGTTCAGGTACCTATGAACAGTTATTAGGGAAAGGTCAATATACTTTATTCCACATTTATCTGGCGCCTACTATAAGACTTTGACAAAAGGTTATAAGAGTTTTCAGAAAGCTTTGCAGTCTATTGCTGACGATAAGACTCAGACGTCTATTAAAGGATTCCGAAACAAAAGAAAATGCTGTAATGGTAATATTCTGGGCTGCCATACTGGATCGAATCCATGGAGTCAGTATATCTTTACCAACCTAAACTTGAACCAACTATTGAACTATGAACAGCAGTTGATCTTTTAAATCGCTTTTAGATTTTTTGATTTCACACCAAGAAATATTTGGCGACTACGAGGTGAAGGCAAATGAGAACACTGATATCGAATATAGTGGTGAAAATCAGCGTGTGCGAAGAAGGAAATGGCATTACGATGAGGGATCTGCAGAAGAAGTTGTGTTCAGGGAAAGAGAGAAGTTAAAAATTGAAACACATATGCCTGTACTTGACACACTGCATGCAGAATTGTCGCGGTGACTATAGTAGGCGCCAGATAAATGTGGAATAAAGTATATTGACCTTTCCCTAATAACTGTTCATAGGTACCTGAACAATTAAATATGAATCGTTTTTCATTATTAGACAATGTTAAGGATCACGAGAGATGATGATTCGGGACAGCTTTGTGTCATTAATTCCGTTTTTCAAATTAAAAATGTCAATAATTGTAGGTGGGTCAATGACCGTTATTCCACGATTATCTGTTTGGATTTCTAACAGATTTCTCGACAAAGTCCAGTGATGAAATTAAAGAGGCTTGTAAAAAATTTTGTGAACATTATTCTGAGGACATTGAGCCCGAGTTAATAAACGAGATGGTGCATTTCAAGAACATCATCTTACAATTAGAGGATGCGGGGACAGATAATATTGTACTCGCCGAGAAATTTATTTATTTTATTTTATTTTATTATATAAGGTACTCCAACGACTTATTCACTATAACATATTACATAAACAACTTACACATGGATTATCATGGTGAAATCGTTTACATTGATTTTATTTAATATGGTACAGTCAGCTTTCTCGAATGTACATGTGTGTATGTAATATATTTGTATGATGATATCAAACGCCACAGGTGAACGAAATTTTTCAACATTGAAATTAATCAAAAACTGTCTTCGTTCAACAATATCACAGAACCGTTTAAATTCAGTGTCGATAATGGCGATTGAAAATGATTTATTGGAAAAGGTCAACATCCAAGATGTTTTAAACGATTCTGTATCTAAAAAAGTTACAAGAGTTGCTATTTGAATTTTAATTTACTTCACAGAACTATTTTCGTTCGTTTATTGTATTTTTTTTTATTTGAAATGAGTTTGATCTTGACTGTAGTCTAGGTCATAGCTGACAGAGACAAAGTCGACGATGGAGCGAGCTTACCCAGAAGAAGCCTTTTCACTCTAATTTTGAAGAGATTAGGGTTGGATGCGTTCGGCTACACAGACGTAGGCAGCGAGTTCCACTCCTTTGCTGTGCGCATTATAAAAGACGTTTAGAAACGTTTAGTGCGAATTAAATTTAAAATAACCGCGTCGCATCTTATTTTTCTTACCTGCTCCATCATGAGACCTGAATCATCACTTATCCATAACTATAACCTATTCATTAAGATCATTTCAATGAAAGCAAAAAATAATGAGTCAGGCAAGTGAGGTGGTGCTGTAGCATCAAGTCAACGTAATCATGTTGTTGCAATATCACATAAGAGATAACAGGAAACTAAAGGAGTCGATCTGATCGACTCGACTTTTTTAATAGAAAATATGTATTTTAAAAAGTAAGAAAAGGGTAAAGGAGAGGGATCCCGAGAATTGCAATGCTTAGGGGCGCCCGGCTAGGGTTAATCCAGCCCTCTTACCTGCGTGAGCGCATTTCTTATGCTTGCCCTGGTGACACTCCGTGCAGATCTCACCTTAGATCCCTCCTTAAAACGCATCCTCAAACGCGTCGTTCGTTCGTTGTTTTGTGGCAATTAAATACTTTTTCTTTTCTTTCTTTATATGATTAATATCGAAAAAACAAATTCAGCTTCTATTCCTATTCTTTCTCTGTCCATGCTGTTAGATTGTGGAACTCCTTCCGCCTAGCATTCGAGGCTTAAATGTAATTTCCATTTTAAAAATTGAGTTAAATAGCAGTTCCTTTCCTCTCAACTGTGATTGTCCTAGTAGATATCTATAATAGAGAGGTAGGTAAGTATAGTTTTCGGCATATATTATGAGTATTATTTTTATGAGTGTATTTTCGCATTGTATGTGATTCTTTAGAAGAAGAAAAGTATGTGACGTCACATACACACAACACACATCAACACACACACACAGACATCACATCTCCATTCACTACACACATCACAACACACACACACACTTCACATCATTTTTATCATTTTCTACAATTCTCTTTTTGCAGGTCTGCTGGAAGAAACTCCGTTAGTAATAAGCAGTTCTTTTGTACTCATAATATGTTAATTCTGTGTGTTCATGAATAATAAAATAAATCGTCATCATAATTGTTTCAGCTAAAACACAACCACAGCTGAGCTCGCCCAACTGCCCAAGAAGCGAGAGGAGAATATCTGTGTCCCTATCCAAGTTCGACCAGCTGTTTAATTGAATAACGTGTTTTTTTTTGTTCACAATTTATTGGGTGTTTATAATCCCTAGAAATATATTTCACATAGTAACGTGTCTTGGCAACAATCCAATGATTTACTCATTAATTTGATTGTGGGTTTGGCCAGCGCCAACACCATCCTGAACGTTCTCAGCCACAAGCTCGACAGCCCCCTTCTGTGGCACTGGGTTCAAGCACAAGTGCGTGTGCCCGGGGCCCCAGAGGGTGGTAAATACTTAAATTATTTTTTAAATTTAACTAACATAGTTTTTAAGTTGTACTACTAACAATATTATGGTCCTAAAAAAGGTCTGAGATAAAGAGATTTTATTTTATTTTATTTTTATTTCTATCCTACCGTGGCAGTTTTTCGAGTTCTTGAGCTATTTGCGTGATGAGCCGGATAGTAGAATAGGGGCCTTTAAGTTTGACACCATGACCACTCCAATCCATAGTCTTTGATAAACTTCAAACGTAGATCTTCTAAGTAGTTAGATACTATTTCTAAGAAGTGAGGATCGAAAGAATGCGTCCGTGAACGAGTCTTGGCTAAAAGGATAGAGGAAGATTTGACTTCCTCAAACAGAATGTAATTAATAATAATAATAATAATAAAGGCAACTCTGGCTGTCAGATCAAGCTTTGTTTTTCGTTATCGTAATTTCATCTTTAAATAATACTTTTCGGTCTCACACATCCACAATTTTGCAAAAGAAATTCCAAGAACCAGTAAAATAAGCAATAGAACCTAAACAAATCCAAAAAGCAAACAATATGCGAGAAGAAAAAGAAAACTATTATACGACCGACATATTATGACATCTGTCACAATTAAATCACACCAACGAAAATATGAAAGGAATGAAATAATGCTTGAACTATGCTAACGAGAGCAGGTTTACAACGCGCACGCCCACTACCTCCGGACGNTATGAAAGGAATGCTTGAACTATGCTAACGAGAGCAGCTTTACAACGCGCACGCCCACCACCTCCGGACCCGTCGCTCAGCTCCGCCTCGCCGCCGCCGGACATCGGATCACCATTGTCACCGGCGGTTGCAGTTGCGTCGAGCTCGAGTGACGAGTATTTCTCCCCGCCGACGTCGCCAACACCTGTACGTCGGCAAGGGAGAGGCCGGCCACCGAGGGGCTTGGGACCTAGGGGCCAACCGGCTCCGAGCCGGGTCCCCGCTACACCGGTAGCGGGGACCCGGCTGTGTGCAGCGCATGAGATGGACGCAGTCCATGAATGAAAACGTCATGCGCGCATACTATGGGTCTACAGAGGGGGGAACTAACCTCACTGCGTACCGTGTCAGAATGCTGTCTCTGTTTCAGGACTTGGAACCAACTGTTAACGTCTCGGCCCAACGATTGTCGGATCAGGTGCGGGTCATTCAACGTAATCACAGGTTGGACGATGCCGCACTTGATAGGCTGCGCTCAGAGGTACTGAACAACCTTATCATCTCGACCCCGACACAGACCGCGGTACAAGCACCAGTTAATGGTAGGATCACACCGCGGCCCAATAATGTTAGCGATGAGGTAGATGATAGGGTTGTCACGGTAAGTAGCCAGTGCAACGATCGACTGAGGAGCGCGCTGGAGGATGCGCTTCGTGAGTATAGATCAACTCCGACCGAACTTCGGCCCCGATTACCACGGTTGCCTATGCACAAAAAGAATAGGGCGCTGGTGTGTGCTTTGGACTCGCTGCTGCAAAACATCTTCGAAAGCAGCGAGAGCCTCGTTGATACGCACTCAATCCTGTATTGCGGGGCTGTTGCGGCATGTCGTATAGCAAACGTAAAGTTTCCTGGGTGTGACGAAGCTATACGACCAAAGCCAGCTGCACCAGCCTGGCAGCGCAGGATCGAGCGGCGTATCGATGAGACTAGGGCACTCATCGGCAAACTATACTGCTTCAGGGAGGGCAATACACGACCACGTGTGATGCGCTTTGTGAGGCGGGCGTTTTCGGGGACTGAAATCAGCCCTCGAGATTTCACGTCCCGTGTCACAGAGCGCATTGACTTCCTGAAGCAGAAAGTTTGTGCATGGGCAAGCCGTATTCGGCGGTACAAGCGGCGGGTTGATCGATACTCGCAGAATCGCATGTTCCAGAGCGATGAGAGGTGGGTATACAGAGCTTGGGAGCGACCTGAACAAAGTGTGACAGACGTGTGCCGCCCGGATGATGTCGCCACGAGTATATTCTGGCGCAGCATCTGGTCGGTGCCCATCTGTCACGCTGAAGGTGGCTGGATGCGCGATGTCGAGCGCGTGTGCGAAGCTATACCACAAATGGAAAAAATTACCATAACAACATTGGATGTAGCCAAAGCAGTCCGTCCGTTACCGAATTGGAAATCTCCTGGACCGGACGGACTGCACAACTTCTGGCTTAAGTGGTATAGCAGCTCACACGCGCTCCTGGCATCTCAATTCCAGTCATCCTTAGATTCTGGGTCGCTACCACAGTTTCTAACAACTGGCGTTACCCACCTGCTCCATAAGACAGGTAGTCCCACGGAACCCAAGAATTATAGACCGATTACTTGTTTGTCGACGGTCTATAAACTTCTTACATCCATCCTGAGAGCGAAAATTAATGAGCACATTGAGAGTAACTCAATTATGTCCGCCTCTCAGAATGGATGTAGGAAGGGGTCCCGCGGCACTAAGGAGCTACTCCTCATAGACATGGCCATAAGCCAACAGGTTCGTCGATCCCGCAAGGATCTGTCGACATGTTGGATAGATTACAAGAAGGCCTATGATTCTGTGCCACATACATGGCTCATGAAGGTGTTGGAGTTGTACAAAATAGACGCAACTCTACGCACCTTCCTTGAGTCATGTATGAGGCAATGGAAAACAGTCCTTCGCTATCCAGGATGTCGACCGATCCAAGGGAGTGATGAGCCTGTATGGATTAAACGGGGAATATTTCAGGGCGACAGTTTGAGTCCACTTTGGTTTTGCTTAGCTCTGAATCCTCTAAGCACACTGCTGGAGGATTCAGGCCTAGGCTATCGGTTGAGAAGAGGTGGTCAGGCCATATCTCACCTTCTTTACATGGATGATCTGAAACTCTTTGCCCCCAACAATTTGCGACTGATGGAGCTACTAAAGGTAACTGAAACCTTCAGTAGTGCCATCAGGATGGAATTTGGTGTGGACAAATGTGCAGTCATGCATGTAAAGAAAGGGGAGATTATGGAATCTGAGGGAATTCAACTCTCGGATTCCATACAGGTTAGATCCCTCAGCTCAACCGAAACCTACAAGTATTTGGGTATGTCGGAAGCGTTGGGCATTAACGGTACTGACATGAAGCAATCGCTGAGGGAGCGCTTCTTTGGCCGCCTGAAAAAGGTTTTAAACAGCCTTTTGTCGGGCGGAAATAAGGTGCGCGCCTTCAACGGTTGGGTCATGCCGGTATTAATGTACACTTTCGGCATACTCAAATGGACTCAAACCGAACTCGACGCCCTGGATAGAAGGGTCCGTACACTGCTGACCGCAAACCGGATGCATCACCCACGATCGTCGGTGATGAGACTGTACATCCCGCGGAAGTGTGGAGGTCGAGGCTTTTTAAATGCTAAGACTCTCCACAACCGCGAGATGTGCAGTCTCAGAGAATATTTTCTCAAAGCCGATGTGGGTATGCACCGAGATGTGGTCGCAGTGGACAAGGGACTCACCCCGTTGTCCATGGCTAAAGAGAACTGGCGCACACCTGTGATACTTACTACAGATGACCGCAAGGAGGTATGGAAAGGTAAGGAGCTTCACGGGCGCTTCTATCGGGCTCTTCATGGGTCCGATGTAGATTTCTCAGCGTCCGTGGCCTGGCTACGTTTCGGAGATCTCTTCGGGGAAACCGAAGGTTTTGTCTGTGCGATTATGGACGAAGTTATCTTGACGAATAACTACCGGAGGCATATTATGAAGGACGGGACGGTTGACATGTGTCGGGCATGCCACCGTCCGGGTGAGTCCATCAGACATATTATCTCTGGTTGTTCTCGTCTGGCTAACGGCGAGTACTTGCACAGGCATAACCAAGTGGCCAGGATTATCCATCAGCAACTTGCTTTGAAATACAAACTTGTGGATTCTGAGGTACCGTATTACAAGTATGTGCCCGACCCAGTTCTCGAAAATGACCATGTCACGTTGTACTGGGATCGGTCTATCATCACTGATAGGACTATTGTTGCCAATAAGCCTGACATAGTGGTGATAGACCGATTAGCGCGCCGCACAATGATAATCGATGTTACCATCCCACATGACGAGAACCTCGTGAAGGCTGAGAAAGAGAAGCAAATCAAGTATCTCGACTTGGCACACGAGGTTGTCGACATGTGGAATGTGGACTCGGCTGTCATTGTGCCGATTGTCGTTACGGCCAATGGCCTGATGGCCAAAAGCTTCGACGACCATCTGTCGAAGTTGGCGTTACGCAGTTGGGTAAAGGGCCTGATACAGAAGGCAGTACTCCTCGATACGGCTCGTATTGTGAGGAGGTTCCTTTCTCTGGAACCCTAACCACCGGTAGCTTGGACTCTGCTCCCGACATTTAAAAAAAACATTTAAAAATATAAAAAGTAGTAGTCCGCCGGGGACTACTACTTTTTATATTTTTAAATGTTTTTTTTTTTAATTTTAGAATGTTTTTTTAAAGAAATATTTAAAAATGTAAATTAGTATGTAAGGAAAATAAATAAAGAGAATAATAATAATAATATATCTTGGGACAACTCACACACGGTCATCCGATCCCAAACTAGGCAGAGCCTGTGCTATGACAACCAGACAACTGATAAACATACTTATATATTTCTAAATACATACATATTATAGACAAATTACACCCAGACACAGAACAAATGATCATGCTCATCACACAAAGATTTGTCCTGGGTGGGAATCGAACCCACGACCTCCGGTTTAGCAGTCAGGGTCACTAACCACTCGACCAACAGGCCAGTCAGTTGTATCTAGGTAGTATTGATTTAATGCAACGGTAGTTTAACTTTTGAAAGTGTTGCTTGAGAGTATTGGAAGTAAAACGAGGAGTCGAACTAGGATGGTGGTTTATTGTACACTTGTAAATCACAAAACTTACAATAGTTTACCTTGCTACTGATCCTTACCCTACGTCTCATCATCATAATATAATATAGATATGTAAACTGAATAATAATTAATAAATGAAATTCTATTCTATTGGCAATAATAAATAAATGACATTCTATTCTATTGATAATAATAAATTAATGACATTATTTTCTTAAATAAATGACATTCTATTCTACTGATGACACTAAATTCTTATAATAATAATAAATAAATAATATACTTTTCTAATAATACCTGATAAAAAATGCTAATACCAATGCAGATAATAATTAATAATATGTATAAAATATTTAATAATAGATACAAGATGAACAGGAAATAATAAAACATACATTTTACAAGAAATTTTAACAAAACGCTCTTCCTCTCTCCTAATTAATATTATTTTAAGTTTTGCTGTGCCTGACAGGGTCCATAATTGTTTCTATTTATTAATTCTACCACCTGTTTATGTGTACATTATGGATTGCAATAAACTATTTGAGATTTGAGATCATATCAGCCGAAAGACTGCTGGACCGCAAGAGTATTCTCCCAAGTTTGCCATAATCGTCACGCTTTGCAGGCGGGTTGGCGATCGCAGTGCCTATGTCTATAAATATTAAGTATTAAGTAAAATCTCATAGAATGCCATGAGAACGTGAAATTCTTACAGCTTTGGTTAGTGGCAATTGAGTGATCAAGAGTGTTCATTTAACAATAACAAAAATAAAATATTACCTAAACAAGGGCATAATGCACTGCTTTTTTTGTCAGGGAGTTAGGTATCACTCCTTGGTCGAAGTTACCTAGTTATCTCAACTGCGTTTATTTCACTAAAGTTTTACTATGTATTTTTATTGCTATGATATACTTTTATGTTGCAATAATGTTAACTTATAACTTGATGTACTTAAATGGTTGCACCAGTTTAACATTTTCTGTTTCACTACACTTGATGTTCCAGTGGATTAACCTAGTCGCTGTTGACCAGGTTCAGGTTTGTTTCGTAATTGTGGCTAGACAGCTGCTGTATTCATGTGAGATCTCAGCGATGAACTTTTTATTTGACTTTGACTGACCTGTTGGTCGAGTGGTTAGTGACCCTGACTACTTAGCCGGAGGTCGTGGGTTTGATTCCCACCCAGGACAAATCTTTGTGTGATGAGCATGATCATTTGTTCTGTGTCTGGGTGTAATATGTCTATAATATGTATGTATTTAGAAATATATAAGTATGTTTATCAGTTGTCTGGTTGCCATAGCACAGGCTCTGTCTAGTTTGGGATCGGATGACCGTGTGTGAGTTGTCCCAAGATATATTATATTATTGTTATTTTCGTTTTAGATTTTTCGCTTCTACAAAATGTTGGCGAGTTCTTTATTTAGCTTTAGGGGCTATTCATGTGTAGTTTTCTTAAACTCTCTATTTAAAAAAGTTTATAATCGTTGATACAAGGCATAATTGCTGGTGATGGTGAATAATCCCCTCATATCGAAATGTTTAAAGTGAAAAGTGAGAGTTTAGAACATTTTAAAATAATAATAATAATAATTTATTTATTTCTTACCACAAATAACAGAGAAAGTAGTTAAATAGTCTACAGACACAATTTTATAAATAATCTGTGGAAGACTGGTGCCTAAACTAAGTTTTTTACAAAACTTGTTCGTCAGGTCACCATATTATATAAATAGTAAAATCATGATTACAATCTCAATATTACAATATAATATATATAATATATGGAGTTGTCCGTGTCCACGGGTTGGCGTTACATGTTTCAAGACTGAGCCTGCTCTATCTGATTTATATTTATTTCTCAGAACTTCATATACGATGTTTGCGTTTTAGACTTAGTTTCACCGTGGTTTTAAAAATCATTCTTCATTGACTGGCATTTTTGATTCATGTCCACATCCTCATCTAATTTATCCGCGTAGAGTTGCAGGGCACCTTGCAGATCTTCTCTAACTTGCTTAACATCGCTACTCAGGTCTTGTAATATTTGTTGCTTCATGTTGTCACCATGAACACTAGCAACATCGCATCTTTTACCCTCATAATCTGTTGTGCACTGGCAGACCGGCTTGTTATCCGCATTCAGAGAACAGTTACCATTGTTTAAGCAATGCTTATGGCACGCGTTAACTTCGCACCGTTCCCCAGAGTAGCCGGCATTACACCTGAAATATTGAAAATAAATCAATTAACCCAATTTTATTTACGTCTTGTTGTGACAAGTGAACGATCTGCGCATCCATTGCGCTGCGTTTCGCACGTTCAACAAGTTTATCTTATCTTAGACAATTCTGACATCATTGAGGGAAATCGAACTTCAAATTAACATACGTCTGAAATCCCCAACTTACTTTCAGCAAGAGTGCTGAGAGCTGCTAATACAATAATAAGCCTTAATAATAATGAAAGTGTTTTCATTATCTTTGCCTCTTATTTCATTGATTTGCTGGTTTACCTGCACTTGGGTCGTCCCACAGTATCGACACTACAGTTTCCTTGCAAACAATAGTCGTTGCAAACGGAAACGTTGCATCTTTCACCCACATAAGCTGCTGTGCACTGACAGATCGGCTCATTATCCTCGTTTAGGGAACAAACGCCGCTGTTTAAACAGTGCTTTTCGCAGGCGTTTAATTCACACCTTTCCCCAGAGTAACCTGCTTTACACCTGAAATAATTAAGATAAGAAACAGCGTTACTCAATATACAAAAAAAAATACAAAATCTTTAATTCTGTATTCCTGTTTAGTGAGCTAGCGTTAATTAAAAAAAAAAATGTTACGTAACGCGTTGTTCGAACACCCCTCCCGCCCCCGTAACGCATCGTAACGTTTTACAAGACCCCCCTTCCCCCAAATTGCGTTACGTAATACTTGAACCCCCNACTGCACCCCCCCTTACCTAGCCTCGCTCAGCGCAGTGATTCTATTGGTTCTTAACAAACACATCCGTCGCTACGCTTCCTCGCACATCTCTGATGGAAACGCTGCCTAAATATCTTCGCTAGTCCTTAAGTAATGAGATGAACATGTTTTACCTGCATGTAGGTTGTCCCTCAGTACTGATAGTACAATCTCCTTGTAAACAAAAGTTGTGACAGAGTGACACATCGCACCTCTCACCGGTGTAACCCTGCGTACATTCACAACGAGACTCCCCACTGACTTCCGTACCGTGCACACACAGCCGGCGCACATTTTTTAGGCCTTCACAATTGCGATTTCCTTGAGTTTGTTCCTTTATTGCATAGTTGGTTACTATAACTTGACACGACGAACACAGGTCAGAATATATTAATAGTTCTGCTTCCCCGTAGTACTGATGATTCTTTGATAATTGCCAAATTCCATTTTTTTCGTTACCCTTCCAGTAGATGAAATCTTTTGATACGGCCAGTGACCTTACAAAACCTTCCTTCCTGACAGTATATAATGTTCTCCTATCGTTTCCATTGAAATCGACGCTTTCAATAGATAGGTCAACATCACCATTACTTTTAAATGTTGTCTCCATCCAATACAACCTCTGTGTCTGTTGGTCAATAGCCAAGCTTCGTCGGTCAAAAACACTTTTATGTATTAAAGCTTTTCTGTCGGAGCCATCAAACCGAGCTCTCTCTATCTTGGAGTCTGTGATCCAGTAAATATACCTGTAATATGTTAATAACAAAATATATACAATGAAATTTATTCAAAAATACTATTCTATAAATACTTAACTAACTATATACACTAGAACTAAAAATAAAAACTCCTAACTAAATCAACCCTAAAATATGGCGTCAAAAAATTCATCCGCATCGCTGTCGACTGGAAGTGTACCCAAAAGACTGGCGGCATTGCCACGTTATATGGCAATGCTTATTCTTTGACCAAGGTAAAAGCCAGCCCTTGGGTCACGTGAAGTGTCAACTAAGCGTCTTGAGAGATCTAATAACTATAAATATTCGCTTGGATCCATACGAGCTATTTTTTAATCATAAACCTACTCATAACGGCAAAAGACAGAGAAACAAAAATACGAATTAATTTCGTTCGAGGCTTCCGAAGTTGCGTCTTCTGGTACGCGGTGATCAGAAGGTTATAAACTGATGACATGGTGAAGGTCGCAGGACTCTAGATACAAGACGATCTAATATTTAAAAATAATAACATATGTTCCCATTTGACATGTGGCATGTTTTGGCAATTAGTATCTATGAATTTTGTGCAAAACGCAAAAATTGTTTCCGGAGAATATCTGCCACTCTCTTGGTGGATTCTGGTGCAAATATCAAGTGGCAGAAGGATATATAGCGAACTCCATTCAAAACAAACTTTGATATCACCTGGCGTATCATAGAACGCATCAATATTCTCCCGATGACGGACAACTCAACATTCATCTTCTCAGAGGACTGAAATTAATTGACCCATTATAACTCGGTTTCTTTCGTAGAAAAAAAAAAAATTACTCTCCCTCGTTAAAGCTCGGGAGTAAAACTGCAACGCATATAATGGGTAATTTTAACCCTATGTATAACAATCTACTTTTAAATATTTCTTTTTGTTCTGCTGGTTTTGCCGGTGTGTATGATTAAGCTGAAGAGTTTGTTCGTTTGTTTGTTTGCACGCGCTAATCTCTAACTACCAGTCGTAATTCATGGGGAAGGCTGCAGGCTATACGGGAACACGGTGGAGCATACGGTGGAGGTCTGCCCTGCTTGGGCTGAGCACCGCCGGGTCCTCGTCGAGGCGATCGGCGGCGGCAACCTCTCGCGTCCGGCCCTGGTTGAATCCATGGTCCGGAGCGAGGAGGCTTGGGAAGCGGTCACCTCCTTCTGCGAAGCAGTAATGCTAGCGAAGGAGGAGGCGGACCGCGCGAGGGAAAGGCAAGGCCTTCGTCCCAACCGCCGCAACAGGAGAAGACGCCCCGGGCGTCGGGAGTCGCAGGGCGATCCCCGGCCACCGTAGGCGCGGGCCTGCGGACGGCGAGCGTTGGGTGGTTCGCTGTCCGATCACCACCAGGCCCGGGTCGATGGCGCGTTGTGTTTCACGCGCGCCTCAAAGAGATGTCAGCAAAGAGGACGGGGCCCGCTAGGGCCAGAGCCTGCCAGGGTTGCGGAATTTGTTCGAAAGAGTCACCGCGGCCCTGGAAAGCAAAGGGCTTTAGAAGGAACACGGATGGGTTTTAGTCAGTAAGAGTCTAACACGCCCTTCCGCTCCACCCAGAGCGGAAGAAGTCATTTGATGATTTCCCATACTTAAAAAAAAAAAAAAAGGCTAAACGGGAACGGGAAAAAACGGGATATGCGCGTACGAAGTCGTGGGCACAAGCTAGAAGTTAATTAAAATTAGTCACGTACCCTGCACAACTGTCCACAACAATATCATAGCAGTAGTCTTCCGACGTAGCTACAAGATTTTCATCAAGTACTTCGTTATACGATGCAGGTTTTAATAAACGTGAGTATATTTTTTTATTATCCTTCCAAAACAGTAATTGTGTGACCGGGTCGTAGGCGATCCTCGCTTCGTAATCTTCTATTACTCTCGTAAGTAAACGTTGTGTTTTCGTGGTTGATAGGTCAAAGCTCGATATTGATGTGTTGGGGTACTTGCGGTCGGTAAATAGAACCCTCATGTAAACTGGATCGTAAGTTATCGATTGGATATTATGAGCCGACAAAATCTTTTGTGTTTGCGTTGGTATTCCGTGATTATAAAATTCCAGTATTTTCGCTTCGCTCACGACGATATCTGAAACATGAAAATATAATTTATATATGTTATTGATACATAGATCTCCCCTTTCCTATTCATTTAATAAATAAAAAACACTGCATATAAAATGGTTCCTAAATTGCCTGCATTCCTGCCAGTATTCTTTATACTCGACTACGACGGAAGACTATATTGAAAATTATCCCCCGGGATAAAAACTATCCTATGTCCTTTCCCGGGACTCAAACAATCTTTATACCAAATTTCATCTAAATCGGTCTAGCCGTTTGCGCGTGAAGAAGTAACAAACATACACACACACACTCACAAACTTTCGCCTTTATAATATTAGTGTGATAACTGAGTACCTTCTTTATTAGACTACACTAAAATGCCAAATATAATAATAGCTTTTTTTTTTTTTTAAGGATGGGAAATCATCAAATGACATCTTCCGCTCTGGGTGGAGCGGAAGGGCGTGTCAGACTCTTACTGACTAAAACCCATCCGTGTTCCTTGTAAAGCCCTTTGCGTTCCGGGGCCGCGGTGACTCTTTCGAACAAATTCCGCAACCCTGGCAGGCTCTGGCCCTAGCGGGCCCCGTCTTCTATGCTGACATCTCTTTGAGGCGCGCGTGAAACACAACGCGCCATCGACCCGGGCCTGATGGTAATCCGACAGCGAGCCACCCAACGCTCGCTGTCCGCAGACCCGCGCCTACAATAACAGCTACATAACCAACATACAAAATTGTGCACAGATTGGTAATTTGGTGCATGGCCTTAGGTGCATAGCAATAAGCGGTGTTTTTGTTACGGAAGCTTTAGGTACGGTTGTTATCACTTCCTAATTCTAACTATATGTAGATGCAACAAAAGAACGCATATAAGTAAGGTCTGAGGGGCTCTGGGATCTCGGACCATAGTTATCTATTCCCCAGTTAAATTGAGAACGAATCTTACAGATGTCAACTTGACGTAACGTCACGTAACGTCAAGTACTGAAGTTCCACCAAAGAAAAAAAAAGACAGCCTGGTCGAATCGATCTCAAAACGATATTGGTTTGAGAAATTGTAATAAAACTTCTAGTAATACTGAGAGTTGGTGGTGATTGGTGGTTTTAGTTATTTTTCATAACTCTCTGGTCTTGGGGTCCGAGTGCACATAACTTGTTTAAAGATCTCTCAAGACGCTTAGTTGACACTTCGCGTGACCCAAGGGCTGAATTTTACCTTGATCAAAAAATAAGCATTACCATTCAACGTGGCAATGCCGCCAGTCTTTTGGGTACACTTCCAGTCGACAGCAATGCGGATGAATTTTTTGACGCTATATTTTAGGGTTAATTTAGTTAGGGATTTACTAGGGACATACTTAGTTAAGTAATAATAAAAACAGGTGTAAATATCTATGTAAATAAGTTATATAATTCACTTTAAAAATTTAAATTTAATAAACCGACATTCAAAAAACGAATAATGGAAATTATAAACGAAGATACTCACAGAATAAATATTATTTTTCATTATTTAATCGGATAAGTCAGAAGAGAAGGAGCTCGTGGCTAAATAATAACAGCCGCACGGGTCGACCTTCAAGGTTAAGCAACGCTTGCCGAGGTTTGTCTGTGGATGGGGGACCATCTTAACATACTGAGACTCCTCCGTGCCTCGGAAAGCACGTTAAGCCATTGGTCCCGGCTGGCATTTGTAGATCTTTGGCAGTCGTTACGGATAGTCAGAAGCCAGAAAATCTAACACCAGTCTTACCAATGAGGACCGTGTTACCCAGTTAATGGGTTGTGGAGGTCTGGTAGGCAGCCGCTCCACGTAAAATACTGGTAATCAGATGAATCCGGTTTGACTGGAAGCCGACCCCAATATAATTGGGAAAAGGCTAGGCAGATGATGAATCGGATAAGTCAATTTTAATAGTTCTTAAATGCGTTCATCAGAAATGATGAATTTTGTTACAGATTTTTTTTATGTGTAACATCTTTCCTCTCGCTTTCCTGCCATCTTTGGTAGTGATATCGTGAATTGGAACGGAGGTGTGTAATAGGAAGCCGAGGAAGCACGCACTATTTGATTTGACCAACGAGCGCACGGATGCAGTTTTCGAGTTTTTTTTTTTTTTTTTTGAGTGGCGTCTCGCAGTTCAACCACGCGAAGTCGCGAAAGTCGTTGAAAAGATCCGGCAATTGGGTCTCGAGGTGGCCCTGCACAAGTCCGAGGCCATGTGCTTTCATGGTTCTCGGAACAGGCCACCAGCGGGATCCCAAGTAACGGTAGGAGGGGTTCACATCGGCGTCGGGTCAACGATCAAGTACCTGGGACTCGTACTCGACAGCCGGTGGAACTTCGAGGAGCACTTCCGACGTTTGGCTCCTAGACTGGAGCGGGCCGGGGCTGCCTTCAAGCGGCTCCTGCCCAATCTAGGGGGTCCAAATGCCTCCTGCCGGAGGCTTTATGCGGGGATCGTGCGGTCCATGGCCCTTTATGGGGCCCCAGTGTGGGCTCTCACACTGAAGGGGCGACCAGCCCGCCAACTCAATTCTTCCCAAAGGGTCATGGCCATCGGGCTGGCCCGGGGATACCGCACGGTCTCCGGCGAGGCGGGGAGCCTCCTAGCCGGATTACCACCATGGGATCTGGAGGCGAGAGCCCTCGCGCACGTCTACGCGTGGCGCGTGGAGGCGCTTCGCCGGGGCGAAACTCCGCTGCCGCAACAGGAGAAGACGCCCCGGGCGTCGGGAGTCGCAGGGCGATCCCCGGCCACCGTAGGCGCGGGCCTGCGGACGGCGAGCATTGGGTGGCTCGCTGTCCGATCACCACCAGGCCCTGGTCGATGGCGCGTTGTGTTTCACGTGCGCCTCAAAGAGATGACAGCATAAAAGAAGGGGCCCTGCGCAACCCTGGCTAGGGCCAGAGCCTGCCAGGGTTGCGGAATTTGTTCGAAAGAGTCACCGCGGCTCTGGAACGCAAAGGGCTTTAGAAGGAACACGGATGGGTTTTAGTCAGTAAAAGTCTGACACGCCCTTCCGCTCCACCCATCGCGGAAGAAGTCATTTGATGATTTCCGATCCTTAAAAAAAAAAAAGGGGGGGCTTTTGCGCGCAAGTTGTTCCGGGTATTTTTCATATTTTTTTACAAGTAATTTAAAACCACAAACTTCTTATAAAATTTACAGAAATATGAGTAAAGAACCTTTTACCATTTTCTCAAAATTGTAGGCTTAATTATTTTGGAGATAAGGGGTGGATAGGATCACTCGTGTGCCTGTCTATTTGTCTGACCATATGACCTTTCACAGTCAATTTGCTCCCAACTTCTGTGACTCGAACACGAACGCGATACGTAAATAAATAGTAATAAAAAGTTTCAATATGGCGTCACGTTTGGGGAACGCTTAAAACAAAATGTTTTTCAAACTGTCTCATGTAAGGGTCTCAAATATATTTTTATAATAATTTTACAAAAAAATGCTTTAACAAAAGTCATCGAAATCAGACAAAAAAAATAAAATCGTGGTGCGTAGCGTAACCTGAGTTAATATGTAAATGGTATTTATATTGATATGAGCGGTTGACTGTTGAAAGAAATTTCACGTGCACCACGATATTTTTTTTTGTGTCTGATCAATCCCCTGGATTGATGAGGATAATGGTGTGAAGACTGGTACCCAGGATCTAATGAAAAATGCATGAGCACTCGGACCCCACGGTCCAAAAATTTCAATCTGAAACGGCTCGTAAATATAATTACCAACAAGGTTTCCGCCGCTTGAGGGTCTCCACAGCCGCAGCGGTAAAGTTATGTATTGAAAAATTAAATCCGGGTTGTTAACATTAGTTCTATCTGAACTTTGAAAGTGTTAGGTGACTCACTGAGTCGTTATGTAACTAAATACGTTAGTAAAATGGTTACAATTGGTAAACGTTACTATTATTTTAGGCCCGCAAAATTGACGACTCTTACCCCAGGAGAAGGAGTGTGCCAATCCCAGGAACAGCGGTAACAACGCCAACACACGAGTTCTATTCATCTTGTTAACCAGAGTTTGCTTACAGCATATTTAAATGACGCGTCTACTTCGTGTGACACAATTTATATCCAACACTTTGGGCATCAGGGCTGTTGATAACCCGAGAGGTCCGCTGATAAGAGCTCTTAATACTACTGTATAATATACAGGGTCATTTTTTCAAGAGAGTGTGTGAAACTATGAGAAAAAGCAAAAAATACTCAAAAGGCACATTAGCACGACAAGCGAAGTCGATGTCACTCAAAAAAATATATGGTCGTAGCCGGGAATCGAACTTCTTGGTTTTTTAAACAGATTCACTCCCACTTTAAACATCATCCCCCGGCATGCTCGCGAATCAGACGAGTAATGCGACCCTAGGTAGGTCCTAGTTGCCACATTCAGTATAATATTTTCTCATTTATAGAGGGACCCGCGAGCAAATTCGAATGTAGTCACAATTATTACGGTTATTCTCAGTAACAGAGGTATTTGAATGCGGGTCTCGGGACCTCATTGTTTTTGTCAGTAGTAGAAGTGTCTCACAAATCCAAGGCCCAGTTAACCAGATTTTTGGGGAATGCGCAGGCGCATGGGGCGTATACGCACGGTGCAGTTTACTTGCAATGGAGCAAAATCAATTAGACGAGATTATCTGAGGATGACAAAGACAATTTGATCGAGATGAATAAAACTGAAAACGATAACCCTTAACTGGGTAGACGAGAAAAATGTTGGACGTTTAGACGTTGATGAAGAGTAGAGGCTTATTAACAATAAAAGAAAGAACGAAACATTTCAGCTGAATAGCTAGGACAAGGAACCTTAAAGTTACAATAATATCATGCAAGGTTTAATTATGTTGAATACTAGTATTTTACGTGGGCTGCCTGCCTTTGTGATCTCCTCTACCCAGGTAGGTACTCGGCAACACGATACCCCTTGCCAGATTGTTGCCAGATTTTTGACAAGACAAATCTCAAATTTGAAAATTTACTGAATGTGATGTGAAGAACGTCTACCACATTTTGATGGAATGTGGTCGTTTTGTGTATGCTCCAGGGGATTCCGCCTCTAAAATCGTGTAAAGAAAGAGAAGCGTTTTCATTTAAAAGTTTCTCATTACTAAAAATTACCAGGGAATTCCTTATTTTCAGAGGGGTTAGATAAAAAACCTTGCTGACAGAAATAGGATACCCGCGCAGCGGGGCTCCGTCGTTGAAGTTAGGATTGAAGTGGCCATTACCAAATTTCAAAGTGCCAAATTCTATGATATGGCGACGACATAGGTATATAAGATGTGATCCTTTCAATGTTGAATAACATAACAGAACTTTATCTACCCCTCTCAGAGGAAGCCTGCTGCTTTAATGTGAACCCACTGTATGATTAGTAAAGTAAAGTAAAGTACAGTAATACCCCGCTTTACGCGAGGGATACGTTCCGCAAAAAATCGCGTTAAGTGAAATTCGCGTATATCGGGGTTTCCGATTATACATAGTCAAAAGTTAATACGAAAATATACATGTAATTTGAATCAATCACTTTAAGTCTAATTAACACTTTATGCAGTATTACATGTTTTTTTTTTACGGAAAATTACATCTATTGTCTTTTGGGTAGCGTTTCTTTAGCGTTCTTGTAAAATACGTTCATTACACCCATCGCTGTTTTTTATTGTTTGACACACGGTCAAAACATGGTCATCATCAGTCACCTCATCACTGTCTGCTCTGCAATATGTCCAAACCTGAATACATTTTTGAAAGAGCATTTTGTATTCCGATTGAAGATAAAACTCTCTCTCCTACTGGTTCTTCCTCATCGTTGATGGGGTTATTCTGTAACTAGATTAGACCTTCATTGCTGAGAGGTTCGTTGTGCGTTGCTAAATCTCTTCGAGATCTACCGCGACATCTTCAAGTTCAGTCCCCTCAATCATTGCAGCAATGTCTTCAAGTACTTGTCTCTGCATCTACATTATGTACATACATATTCCTAAGTAATCCATTCGCGTAATGCGAGGCATTTTAACGCGAAATTTGAAATTCGCGTTAAAGCGAAACCACGCATAACGGGGTCGCGTAAAGCGGGGTATTACTGTAGAGTTAATCTGCTAAGATTGCAGGTACTTAAAATAAGGTGTTACAGTAAGATGGGTGATCCTTGTACAATCTACCTCACAGTAGGCATGCAAAAATTTGTGAAATTTTGAAACTAAATTAAATTAAATGGTTTACAGTTAAAAACAATAGTCGGCATAGTAAATTCATAATATAAAAAGAAAATAAAATCGTTTAAATTTAGAGAAAGTCAATATTAATTAAATTACATTAAATTATTCGATACAATAAATTATTCAATACATAATTAAGCCATTATCATTTAAAAAGTCATTTATTGAATAATAAAAATTTTAGTATTTCATGAAATGTAGAGGCAGGTATGTATTTATGTTTTCTTACGGAAGTAACATGTTCACATGATATTTACTAACATACTTAACATATAAACATTTAAAAAAAACATCCTGTATATGTGCGCCAATCTATACTAGAATATAATGAAGCTGAAGAGTTTGTTTGTTTGGTTGCTTGGTTGAACTCGCAGCCCCGGCTTCACTTGTTTTGTTTTGACGATAATTAATTTCCATTCCAATATTATAAACTAGTTGCTGCCCGCGTCTCCGCCCGCGTGATTGTCGAAAATTATCCCAAAGGAACATATTCCCGGTATAAAAAGAATCCTATGTGTTATTACAGACTATAATCTACCACTGTGCCAAATTTCATCAAAATCCATTCAGTAGTTTTTGCGTGAAATAGTAACAAACATCCATCCATCCATACTTACAAATTTTCGCGTTTATAATATAAGTAGGATGTGATAGTAACTTTATGTCTTGTAACCATTTCACGTTTTATCAGCTGAACGGATTTCACTAAAATTTGGCACATGGTTAGACCATGTCCTGGAATAGGAGAAATGATACCTTTGATCCCTGGAGTAACTATGTTTGCTTCGGTTTTCACGCCGAGAACGTCGATGGTATGTATGGAACTCGGGCTGGTTTCCGCAACTCCACGACTTAGCGAACGTCAATGTTAGGAGCTACTAAAAATATATCATGAAACGAGTAGTTGCCATTAGTACAAAATAGCTTTTTACTTGTCCATTGAAAGGTTCTTTAGAAAACCAGCGTCAGACAGCATCAGGCTGTCTGACATATCGCTGAAATGGACCTTTTTAGTGCAGCCGTGAGACACACACTTGGTTCTTAGCATACCTACATTTCTTTTTTCATTTTTTATTTCTATGCTAAATAAATATTATTCTTTCTTTCTTTCTTTCACAATTAAATTTCAATGTTTTCATTGGACCACTACTCTATAACAGACTAAATGCAAAAGCAAACATATGTTCCCTAAATTATGGAAATTGCAAGAAAACTCTCAAGGAGCTCTTCAAAGTTGGAACTATGAAGATACACAAAGTTATTAGTTATATTGAAATAAATATTGTTTGGTGTACTATTGGTTTATTTTTAATTAGTTCGCTAAGTTTGTATACTAAGATTTAAAAAAAGTAAATAATAATAATGGATCGGTCCACCATCACTGACAGGACTATTGTTGCCAATAAGCCTGATATAGTGGTGGTGGACCGAATCGAGAGGCGTGCAATGATTGTAGACATAACCGTTCCGCATGACGAGAACCTCGTGAAAGGCGAGAAAGACAAACAAATCAAATATATTGACTTGGGTCGCGAGGTTGTCGACATGTGGGATGTGAACTTAGCAATCATTGTACCGATAGTTGTGTCAGCCAATGGCTTAACAGCCACGAGCCTCGACCAGCACCTCAGGAGGCTCTCGTTAGGCAGCTGGATCAAGGGCCTGATTCAGAAAGCGGTACTTTTGGACACGGCTCGTATTGTTAGGAGGTTCCTCTCTCTTAAGCCCTGACCGCCGGTAGCGTGGACCCTGTTCCCAATAACAGTGGGTTTTTTTTCTTCAATTTAATGTTTTTTTAAATATTTTTTATATAAATATTTAAAAATGTAATTAATATGTAATATAAAATAAATAAATGGAATAAAAATAATAATTAATTTATTTGTTTGTATATTGTTGTTACAAGGTGTTATAGCCACATAATATACGTCCATTATATTCTGCTGTTTCCAGCGTACTAAAATTTCAAAGAATTATAAATATTAAATTTGTTATTAGAACAAATGACAAGAATCAAAGGTCCAAAAGTTGTCTGGAAGAGATTGCCTTGTGCGATAAGACCGCCCATTGTACACTTGTTTTATGTTTGATTCTCCTGTTCTTGTTATTTATTATGTACAATAAAGTATATAATAAATAAGAAAAACGTTAAATGCTATCAAATACAATATCAGGATTACTAAATACAATGTAAAGTATGATAAAATAAAACATAAAGAATTATTTAATACAGTCACACAGATATCAAATTATATTCAAATATTAGGAACATAAAGGTAAGTCGTCGTCTAATTTAAATTTTGAACTAAATTTTTCATTTAATAAATCATTTGTTGAGTAGTAACACTTATTTAATAGGAAGTTAAATAATTTCTTTTTAAATGTCATGAGGTTAAGATTTTTACAAACATTAGGTAATCCTACTAATATTATAAACGCTAAAGTTTGTAAGTATGGATGGATGGATGGATGGATGTTTGTTACTCTTTCACGTAAAAACTACTGAATGGATTTGGATGAAATTTAGCACACATATAGTTTATGACCTGGATTAATACATAGGTTACTTTTTATCACGATATTCCCACGAGATCGAGAGTTACGCGGGTGAAACCGCGGGCGACAGCTAGTCAGCAGTAAGTAAGATTCTTTGACTATTTACACTTTATTTACATACCTATTCGACGACTATTTAATATAATTACAGTGATTATTTCTTAATGTTTTTACTTCCTCTCGCCTGAAACCCAGGATGTCCTAAATCAGGCAATTTTTTTAAATTTTTTTTTAATTTAATATGGGTTTGCTCTTGACTCTGGTCTAGGTCATAGATGACAGAGACAAATAACACTAGTTAACTTGACATAGATTTAAGCAAAACTGTATTTACTGTTTTACTTTATAACTTGAATTAATCTATAATTATCTTTACTTATATACTAATCTTTACTATAATATTATAAAGAGGAAAGATTTGTATTTTTATATGTAACGAATAAACTAAAAAACTACTGGACCGATTTGAAAAATTCTTTCAGCAATGGATAGCTATATTATCAGCGAGTAACATAGGCTATATTTTATCTCCGTACTCCCACGGGAACGGGAACTACGCGGGTGACACCGCGTGACGTCCACTAGTTATTATTATTTAGGAAATGCATGGGCTGTTGCGCTAGTTTTAATTGGCTACAATTTAAATGCGTACCAAGTAAAATATGTTATCTTCAAATAAAATAAACCCACTCTATACCGAGGTGCCTAAGGAACAACGTTTTAAGTTCCAACATAATTATACACTCATCAAAATAATTGTATGTGTTGTATTTATATTCTTTTTGCCTACCAAAATGGATAAATGGTTACCAAATCTTGTTTCCCTGAAATACAATGTTACTTCTGTTACTAGGAGAACTTGGATGCAAGAGCGAGCTAAGCGAGCTCGCGAATTAGGACACCCCGACTCGGACAGGTTAGGTTAGAAGGGGATGGCGGGGTCTAGT
This sequence comes from Mamestra configurata, assembly GCA_002192655.3. Lineage (NCBI taxonomy): Eukaryota > Metazoa > Arthropoda > Insecta > Lepidoptera > Noctuidae > Mamestra > Mamestra configurata. Next base: position 63,144 of record NDFZ01005399.1, on the reverse strand, counting down.
GAGCGAGCGAAGCGAGCGAGTCAGACCCCGCTATCCCCTTCGTGGTTGTTTTTTTTTAACCACAACAACCGAATTTGATTTTGGTGAGCATTTATCCATTCTGGCAACTATTTCGATTTTTTTTGTAGTAAATAGGTACTTTTCTGGTAGGCGTTTAAACACAAGCCGTTTTAATCTACATTAACGGGCCAAGCCTAGTCAATGTAGTGTGTAGTTAGCATTTTAAGATGTAGAATGGTGTTTGAGGAGAAATTTCATTTTCGTCTATCTGCATGAAATTTCTGAGGGAAGTTGTTCCGATTGAAATAGGCTTTATGAAAAAAAGAGATATACATATCAAGTAAATTCGTCATAAAACGAAACGCTGCAGCGCACCGATGGCAACTATCTTAGTTTGGCCAGTAACGTCCGGTACATTGTTAAATGAAATCGGAAAAACTTGCCCTCGGCACGTTAAGGTGAAAGCGCCAGGGTAGCGCGAAATTCATTTTTTCATACGTTTTTTGGATTTTGCAGGTCAGTGTCAGGTTGTATGTTGATAAAAATACGAGTGGCGACCGTAACAAATATGGCTTTATTGAGTTAAAATAATTAAAATGATCAATCAATACAGGTTGTATCATTCAAGTAACTCGATTGAATGACTTTTTTTATGAAATAACCATTCAATCGAGTTAAATGAACTTAAGGGTTGTATTGATGATTTAAATGATTATAATTCTGTAAATAAATAGGTACGTGTAACGGTCGCGAATCATATTTTGTTCAACATACGGTCTACCCTGTCGCTTCCGCCTTAAGCCCCGTTCTCCCTATTAATAATTGCAGCTTTTTGAAGTGTTATGTAAACTGAATCTTTGAGGTATTATTATTATTCGTTCGTAATTTTTCATCAGTCTAGTTTATCGCCAACTATATTGGACTCATTTCTAACTCGAAGCGGCTTAAATACAGCCACCCGTAGGTATTGTTTTCTGTAGTTAAAATATTTTGTTTATATATTTATAACGCTAAGTCCAGATTACATCATTTCAGAGTTGAAAGGTGATAAATATGAGATTGTTATAAATTATGCCATACAGTTTCTACCCGTGGCCATGTACTTTACTAACACTAGTAAGAATATTGTTACAAACAAACATAATTATGGACTATGTCTCCAATAAATAATTAATTTTCTTTATTAATTTTTAACTGACTTCAAAGAAAGGAGGAGGTAGTCCGCCATCTTGGAGTGGCGGCCATATTGAAATGATTAGGTACAATAATGAGTATTGCACATTATATTATCCTCTAAACTAAAGGTGTAGGTATGCAAAATTTCAGCTCAATCGGATAACAAAAAATTCATGCAAATTTCGACGGACCAATTTAAAATATAATACATACGAACATTGCAAGTTAAACATAAAAACGGACTTCTCCGGATACTTCGGAGACAGTGCGCATTTTTCTTTCATGCAAGTAAACTTAGCAGTCAGATGTGTTGCTGGGGAGTTTGTTGCGCCACTTCTTCTTCCCAGCTATAACACTAGGAAGTGGTGAAGGACGGGCGTTTTGGGGGACTTTCTTTATGTAGAACTTTGACGTTCAAAAAGTGCTGGCACAGCCTAATTTGAATAAATGACTTTTGATTTTGATTTAACGTTTATAGAAAATTACCACGAAAAAACGTAATTTACTTCTTTTTTTTGGTCTAATCTATGGCTTCAGTGTCGTAGTAAATAAATAACATTACATTTAAAATTCGGTTTCGGTTGAGGGACACTACAGTCCTGTGTATTTGGCACTTTGAATAGTAATTCGGTCATGAAAATGATTTTAAATCTTATTTATTTTTAGTGACCAACTTGATATAGGATCGTTGCTCAGTATGTTATTAATAGTTATTTATGATACAAGTGCGGCAAGTCGGTTTTTACAAACGAGGAGACGAATGTAAGCCCGAGGACTTACCATAGCCACGAGTTTTTAAAAACCAATTTGCGCACGTGTGTCATACAAAGTTTTCAACACATTTGCGAGAAAACACTACAATAGGTAATGAACCACCTTTTTGTTTTTAGATATCAGTCGTGAAGTCGCAACAATCTTCCTTATGAAAATAGCGCGATTTTGCAAATGGCGCCACGTGCGAGTGGTGAAAATTAGAACTACATCTTTCGTCTCATTTTCTCTTTAGTATTAATGTGAGACAAACGCATTGAGCAAAAGCGCTTCCAAGGATGTTCGATCATTCAGCGTATTTATTCTAGTAATGTGAAACTCCGTGGTGTAATTCTTTTTTTTATTATAGAAATAAAAAAAAAACCATAGAGGATACGCACGGCGCCATACAAAAATAGTGCGGTTAAATAGATACTTACATGAGAGTACTATTTTACCGTACATTCCATTGTATAGAGCGTAATTTTTAACTTTCGAACAATGTATACAGGCTTCATTAATGCATTTGTTGAGCAAATGTGTTGAAAAATAAACAACTTTGTAAGAAAATTTTCATGATATTTAAGCTGGGACGCGATTCCTATGTATTTCTAAAGTCAATTAACCTTTTCAATGACCACAAACAGATAATGTATGTGCTATCTTTAAAATTAAAATAATAACTCTGATTTTGATAGCATAAAAACTTATTAGTTTTTTTGCGTATTTTGTAGATATGATATGAAAATAATAACAATATGTTTTTACTCAATTCGTTAATCCAAAGCCTCTTCTCTCAGCCGCGTTTCACGACAGGTATTACTTATAGCCATGCCATATTTTTTACGGCAACCCTATTGGTATATGTTCAAAAACAGATTTTATTTGATAAAATATAATTTTCATCAGGTAAGCATGTGGGTGAAGGTCGATCTTACTTCGGATCTTAGACTAATAGTAGCTATCGGACAAAAGATAAGCAATCATAACAAATTATATATTCGTATTGACAATTTAAAGTAATAGTACATTGTTCACCGAGAGGAGAAAGTGACCGATTACCGTCGAGGGTGTCGTTTGAAGCCCGAGCCGTAGGCGAGGGCTTTAAAACACCCAAGATCGGGAATCGCAGTTTCTCTCGAGTGATACATAGTGCTTTATACTACACCTAGAAGGAAAATAAAAAACGAAATCTTTACTAATTGAAATTTATATTGAAATTGTTGCAGTTAAAACTGAATCCTCAAACAACACACAAATTGGAAATGGCGCCAATGGCGTCTGCAATTTTCACATGTTCTTTTTTCAAATTGTTTATCCTGCCGCCGCAGGGTCGCACTGCCAGCCCGACACCATCCAACACACAGCTAGTGGCCAGTGTCATTTTGCGAACTTGGAGATAAAAACTCACTGTAAAAACTTTTTGGCTTTTGATATTTAGGTTACCGGCGCATAGTCTTACCCAAAATTAAAAAAGAAAAACCACGTAAGAAATGGATTTTCATACACTTTTCTCTCCCGCTCAGATGCGTTTTCTCCCCGCATATTTGTTCGATATGCAATGACGTACTTTCTACCGTAAATTTGATAAAGTATCAAGGTACTTTC